>LTAE01001374.1:0-39712 GCA_001647135.1 Pontederia paniculata | reverse complement strand
GTGATCGCGGATGGCGAGGTGTCATGACACTTAGATCAGCTCATACATAGCATGTTTTAACTCCTGCATTGATTGTAAGTATTTTATTATATGAAGCTATGTATGATATACTTTTGATCATGTTTTCCGATGGTTTTGTTTTCAGATGGTTTAAATGTTTTATGGATCCATTTATTTTACTCACTGAGCCATATATGCTCACCCCTCTTATTATTGTTGTTTTGTAGGTGAGGAGGAGATACTCCTCGAGGATTGAGGTTTTAGACCTCTTGCATGCTCACCGGGCTTAAAAAGGGAAAAATAATTAGGATTGTATGTATATGAGAGTCTGGAGAGTATTAATTTATATATTCTTGTCCATTCTTGTCATATCCATAGAGTTTTGCCTATATGACCCTTGTGCCCGTTTATATGTTATCGTTATTGTCGGAGTGTTGTGAACTCCTTGTTGGGGCATCTGGCTCTATTTCTATCCATTTTAGTTATATTTCGTTTATATGATTCGGGCTTGACCCATATTAATTGTTTGTATATGTCGCATGGACCAATTTTTAGGAAAGGTCATGCCGAAATTTTCGGAAAATCCTAGAGTTAGAATTATTTCTAACCGTTGCGTCTTGAGTTTGAATTTGAACTAGTGAAAGGTCGAAACACCCCTTGCCGCATCCCGAGCATCGGGTTCAGGGCGTGACACAGGTGGTTGATTGTGAACAGTAATACTTGCAGTGTGCAGTTCCCCTTCTCATTTATCTTTTTTCTCCGTTTTTGAATTTTCTAAAAGTTTCACTCTTTCATCCTTTATATAGTCATTCATTACAAGTAGTTACATAATTCATTTAATGTCTCAACTCTTTATTATAATACATATATATAATAACCCCCATACCATAGGTAATTTGATCACTTCATTATTTACTTTTTATATATATGTAAATATGTATGTACTATATTTATTTTACTTTTACTAAGACGTCATGACAGTTACATAAATAGGATATAGTTCTTCTCCTTCCACCATTCAAATCTATCTTTTTTCTCAATATTTTTTAATTTTTTGAGTTATTTTCTCATGAATTCATGCATTCAATACCCAGTCAGCCATATTCCTTTTACGATTATAAATTCATGTAGTGGGAATAAATGGCCACTAACTAATTGATGTAATGACCCTTTTTTCATATGGAATAAATGACCACCAACTAATTGATGAGCAAGTAAATCACATAACGGATGCCCTTCAAGTTTATCATATAAGCTTTCCTAGATGCTTCCTCCTCTTCTGAGCAATCTCCACGACATGGTATGCAATAGCAAAAGTTCCTATTCACATTGCCAAATCAGTCACCACAGCCTTCGTTGTCTCCATGCCATTGACAGTTTCAGTGGAACCTTAATATGGATTTTAGGCTCCAAACCATCACTGCCTCAGCCATAGAGCTATAGATTGCTCTAAGAGATACGAGTAGCTGCAATATGTCTATATATATCAGGCATGTATATTCCTTTGGCATATGCTCATTGAAGTGAGTCGAATGCTCAAATCTTCGGTTATTACATGTCTTACTATGGCAATCAAACTGTTTTATGTGCCATAATAAATATCCATGACATATCATCAAGATTGAAATTTTTTTATCATCTATATGTATGCATATATATGAAGTATATATACTTCATATTTTAATAAGTAGTTTATTTAGTCTCCGCTTACTGAAATGCGGTAAGTATTTTAAATGTCATGCATTTCTATTCAGTGTTAAACTTAATTTATGGCAGATCACTTCATCTTTTGTTGTTTGCATGCACTCCCATAGTTATACTCATAAGTTGGCCTTTCAACCAAAAAGGTCCAGCCTCATCCATGAGATGATAAAATAAGAGTAATATCAAGTCTATATGCTCCTAGAGAGGAATTCAAATTTTTGATATATTTTCTACACATTTCTTCTTGTAAATAAAATTACACCTCAATGCATAACATTGGCATTATTCATTGTCTTTATCTTCTTTTGAATCTTTCGAAGCATTCCGGTAGTAGATTAGAACTAATTTATTCATTCTCTATTGTGACACATTCACTTATAAGAAAATCTTTTGTAGCTAATCAGTTGTTGAAAAAAATTGAAAAGCTCAACATGAAGAAAACTAAAAAAGTAATTATAACTTGATGTTCGGTATCTATCATTATAACCACATTGATAGATGGGAGTGTCAAGCATAATCAGGTGCACCCCATAGAACACAAACAGTATCTAAAATCTTCAATAAAGAACGCTTCAAGTTTGATCTGCTTCCCTTAGCATGTCCTTATTCTGTGATCTTGATATGTTATTAACTTATTATGCCACTTTCTTATATGTTGATCCAGTATAAATTTCAAAATTGAGAACTCACCCTTCTTCACACAGATGATGGCAAGTGCCCAAGTAACCAATATGATCTACAAATTACATAATTCTTTCATTTGTGGCTCAAAGATTACATTGTATCCTTAACCATTTAGACAATCTCTTGACTCATTCACATCCCTCATGTTATTGATTAGGTTGGCACATAATTTCTCTCGTCAATGTGGAGTCAGGTATTGAAGTTACGCTGTAAGTACACATCTCATTCCAAAAAATTCTATTTATGTCAATGTTATGTTAATAAGATGCAACTCCAGTTGTGTTTGTGCTAGTTATGTGCACACTTTAATCTCGCATCTCACTTGACTCATTATTATATCTGTACACAAATGTTTGAAATGCAACTTTATTTCTATGTACTTGACACATTATTACTAGTCACAGGTTCATTAGTCTCATCTATTTTTGAGGTGCTGAAAACAACTACAAGATTGGTTCTTGAAAACCATTATTTACCCTTTTATTTTTTGATGAAGAGTCCATTTTTGGGTAATTACAAGCACATTCTGATCACATATATGCATGATACTTGTGGTTTCGATTGGACAACAGAAACCCGCAACATGTGTTCTGTAATCTTATTATTTCTCTAGACAAAGCTGTAATAGTTCCCTGAACTCCAACATTTTAGTTTCGCTATGAGAAGTTCTACACTTGTTAGGCCAATATGACAACCAAATCCTCCCTCTGACCTCCCATTCCATGCTCTTTCCTAAAGCCCCTTGGCATACTTTCCAGCAGATACTCTCACCATACTCATCTCCAGCAAAAATCACCCCTCCTTGTTTGGTAAACGGCCTGTAAGCACTGGAATACCTGTTCCTAAACCATGCAGTTGGTCGAAACAGTGCTGCACACTTTGATGGCTTTGTTGAGGAGACCTCTTGCCCATTCATCCCATCGTGAAGGAACCAGTCCAAGGTAGCACTGTTACCGTAGACTGTTTCCTCGAACTTCCATGGCTTTATGCTCATGGTGATGCTTTCAGAGGCTGAAACCCCAATAGCTAAAGAAGTCGGGGGAGTAAATGTGGTCTCAATACCCTTGTCTAATCCAACTTCATGAACAGGATTGTCTGTCGATTTGCTCACCGAAACTGAGAGCACATTGGACTGAAGTATTGGTGTGAGTTGCAAAGATACTCGAGAAGGGAAGTGTTTCTCTTCACACCCATAGCCCCTTTTGGACAGTAATGATCCTGACACCAGAGGAATTACATCGCACCTGTGATCATCAGAAAATATATTAAGTTCTGTAGATATCATACAATTTTAGTCTGCCTCCAAAAGTGATGAAGTTGCCTGAATCTTTTTATCTCACATAAAGTAACTCACCTTATGTTGTCCACTTTCACTATTACATCGATCCAGTTCTCCTGAATGACAATCTTGGGTGCAAGCTGGATGACGCCTTCAAATTGATGGTACTCTAGAGAAAAGAGTAGGCGCTCATTTTGAGTTACAGAACTTGGATCTTCTGTGCTCATCGCTACCACTGGGCAGAACAGCTGCACCTTCCAAAGGTTGCTTGCAGATATGGCATATGAGACCAAGGGGAAGGGTGATACAGAGTGACTTCTTGATGGGTGCAGTTGAGTGATCCAGTTGGTAATGCCAAGATTCACTGTTCTCATCCATTGTTCCTCGAGGTTGGATCCAAGGGCTCGCAGCAGCAGCTTTGTTGCTTCTGCTGATGCTGTGGATGTCAAGTGGACCCTCAGATTCTCAAGAAGCCCCTGCCTTAGGTCCTGAGGAGCTTCATAGATGCAAAGTAGGACAAGGAGAGTGAGAAAAGAAATGTTGAAGATGGCTTGGAAGTCATTGGTGATGATCTCAGCAGGTTGTCCCAAGGAAGAATGTTTGCTAGGGCTATACCTCAACACTCCACTAATAACATTGAAGAATAGACAAAGGATGGTGTCTTCATCTAGATGCTCTTGGGTTTTGGTTTTCAGGACAAATTTCTTGGAAGACCATAGGCAGATTGGTGTTTGATACTCTACATAGACGGAGAAGGTGATTTCTGGGACATGCTTTTGGAACTTTTTGATTGCTGTAAGATTCAGGGATACTGACTCTGTGGTAGAGATGCAAAGTTGCAGTATAGATTTGTTCCACTGGCTGATAGGAACTAGGCTATGTATCCATTCCCACACACTAGGACTACACAGATTATTCATGGCAGCAGTTCCAAGTACTGTAGTGCTTGCAGGATCAGCAACAGATTGAATTGTAAATTTTATAGCTTATGTTCATGAGAACAGTGAAAGCTTAAGTAGCAGGAACTCTGACTCAGGAAAACATAGTGAACTCAAAGATTACCATTATTCTATTTATGTGTCAATGCAAAATGTGCAAGTTGTTTCCAGCATGCTAATTACTGCAAGATATGATCCATACCCTACATATTCCTTATCTGATTTCTTTATATGGGAAAGCTTCATGATGGAGTTTGTGAGTTAAAGTGTTAATTTTCTCCACCTAACACTGTATTATTTCACTACTTTCTTTACGCAAATTACCTTCTTCAATATTATTCTTCATTGAGACTACAAATTCATAATAGTACATAATCATGGTATGTCAAACTCTTCCTGATATGTATTCCTTCTTAATCCTAGATAAGGTTGTCATTCCTTTATTGCAATTGCTTCTCATACAAAACTTAGAAAGATAAGATGAGGTAGGCAAAACCATTTACTAATCCTGCATACTAATTGCTTCATTGCATCATGAAAATTAAGCCTGTCTTAATACCCAAGGAAACTAACCTTATTATTTGTTAAATGTCGACCTCAGTTTTCTTCCTATTAGAGGTCTACTTCTGAATCCTGACCTCTTCAAATTGAGGCGGACAAAATGTCCGCCGCAATTTGAGTTGGGAAGAAATCCACCACGGATTGAGCCGGAATTTGTCCGTCGCAATATGGAGTGGAAAGAAATCCACCACAAATTGAGCCAGAATTTGTCAGCCGCAATTTGCAGCGGACAAAAAAACTTCACTTCAATTTGAGACGGACAGAAATTTAATTTCAATTTAAGGTGATTTTTTTTCGGCCTTAATTTTTTTTGCAATTTGAGACGAATTTATTTCGTCGCAAAAGTCCATCACAAATTCGAGTTTTTCTCAGCATTGATTTGGTTCAGAAGTTAAGATCTCTTTCTCCATGTGTTTTCACTGGTGACATGCCACATGCGAGAGATTGCGTGACATCACGCAACTGCAAATAGTTTCCCGAACACAATACCTCAAAGCACTAACAAAGGCTGTATTTGTTTAGCTGAAAGCAAGTTTAGTGGAAAAATGAATTTTGAGGAAAACATATCTTAAGCGGTTTATTTTTTTAATCTTCGGTTGTATATCAAACAATAAGTAAATTATAACTATTGTTTTGTGTACGTATTTTTCTTTGTCAACGAGAAAATAAGAAAAATGAATAATTTAGTGTAAATAGTGCACTACTCTGGTAACACATTATTGGATTTTAATTTTATAGCCTGAATCATTTGTTCCATTTTCTTATAAGTCAATAATAATTTGGATTGTAGAATTAATGTACATTGCATACTACATGCACTACTGACTACACTATCCCTTCACTCTTTAACCGTTTTTCAGTTTTAGAAATTCTTACAAATTACGAGAAAAGGAATTCTTCTATCGTAATAGGAATGACTCGTAATTTAACTATTACCAAGTTTAGAAAAATAATTTGTTAGGAGTGTCTTAGGGTTAAAAATACAAGTCAGATACCTTGGAGTTAAGAAAAAAAAAGAAGAGAGTTGATTCCGCCTCATTATGGATCGTCTATATGTACAGCTTGGTAAAATTAAGGATGAATTTGTGATGCTAGTTTAAGAAATTGTTTGATTCCAGCTAGTGACGGAGCTTGGTGCGGGCCTAGCCCGAGCCCCAGCCCTACCGGGCTAGGCATCCAGGTCGGGCCAGACCGGGCTGCCCCTTTGGAAGTTTCGGCCTAAACATGAGCTTTAAAATATATAATAACAATAATTAGACATACATTATATATTAACTTTTTGATAGTCAAAGATGTCCACTTACTTTTTTTAACTCAAGTTCAATTTATTCCTCAACATAATTTTTAGGATTTAACCTATATAATGAATAAATTTCTTATAAGATAGTCTTATATAATTAATATATACTAATTATTAATAGAGTAATATCATAATACATATTATTTAGTTATTAATTTATTTGTTTAAGATATAATTACATTGAATACTATACTATATGATAAAAAGTATAAATTTTATTATAGTAAAAAGTTGGGATTTTAAAAAGTTAAAAAATAACATAAAGTTAGTGGCTCAGCATGCCACGCAACTATACGATTGAATCGGTAAGCATGGATACGATCAACACACGAGTTTATGAGCATGTCACGAGCACAAATAAAATTTCGTCTCTAATTCCAGCCTTACATTAGCTTTACTATTGTAGATGGAATTGAATTTCAAAATCTTAGTCTGCACTTGCAAATGGATAATCCAAAGAGACATCAAGTGAGGAAAGAAAATCATGAGTTCTCAAGGACCTACACTAATTTGATATCCTTAATTTATATTTCTACTTTGAACGGATGCAATTACATATGATTTTTCAAAATTCTAGATAGTTTAAAAGCATCTTCATCCATATATCCGGTATCATTTTGTTTAAGTATCACAATTGCACCCATTAACAAGAAAAGTCACAGCTTTAGGATTAAGTCATGATCTTAACTTGTGTTTTCCATATAAATTTATGCATTTTTAAAATGGGATCTTCAACTTTTAACAATGGAATGAGATTTCAAAGTTGGTCGTACATTACTTTTATTACATATTGAGGTTGAGATTCATCATTCAATTCTATTTCTGCAAAAATACTTTACGATTTACATGACTGTTTCTAGTACTTCTTTGAAAATAGTTACCATAATATTATTTGTTCATACACTCTTGAACTATCATGAATTTTCATATATTAATAAGACATTTACTATATTATCTATCAACATTACCTAGTTCCACATTGCCTAATAAAAATATTACCATTTCTTAAATTGTCAGTAATATGCATTATCTTATTTACTATATATAAATAATCCAAGTGGCAATTCAAATTATCATATTTTCTTATAAAAAAAATTACTAAGCAATATATATCAATTTATCAAAACACGCTTTATAAATATTATTAAGTTAAAAAATTTATATTATTAAATTGAAATTTATAAACTTAAATCATAAATTCACAACTTCATGATTAAGTAATTAATAACTTCAAATAAAATAATATTTATAATTAATAATAACAACAATAGTAATAATAATTTAAAAAAAATATTATTTTAATTAATAATACTTATAACTAATAATTAATGATATTTTTTAATACATTAATAGTAATATAATATTATAAAAACATTAAATAATAATAATAATAATTATTATTATTATTTGTGTTGTTATTATTATATGATATATTTTATTGTGTTATATTTTATTTATGAAAGATTTAGAAGGATAAATATGAAATTAATTATAATCAAGATTATCACCTACGTTGTAATCTGAAAAAACACCTCGTGGATAATCTGGATTGCTACTTCATAGGCAATCCACATTGCTAGACAATTTAGATTACCTATAAATTAAAATAAGTTAACAGAGTAATATGATGTGCTCATATAATTTGAAGTTCATATTACTAGTAATCTATAAAGATTACCGATAGGAAAACACCTCTTAAATGCACTTTTAGTCCTTGGACGTTAAGTGCTTTACCACTTCTTCCATTAGTCGTCATCAATATGTTTATTAAGGTAATATTTTTTAGACCAAATTACATCCCTCTTTATCTCTCCACTTGAGGCAAGTTGGATGGTATGCCAACTCGCCTCGGGCGAGCTCGCAGCTATGCTCACTCCATGTACGTGGCCCCTAATGACAACCCAATCGAGCAACTCTCTGCCATACAAATCTCCATAACAAGGTGCATGGCCTTTAAGTCCTCGAATGCGTCTCACCAATTTCACGACGTTGGGGTGGTCCAGCAGCATGCATGATCTCCACGACCGAAGCACATCCTTGACGTTGATGCTCATCTTGAGCATCAACTTCAATATGGACTTGCACATGAACTCTGACCCATCTCTGGATGTTGAGCCCCCAAAAGGGGGGAGGGAATGTAAGAACCTAGGGCAAAGAGACCAAATATTAGTCCCACATGAATGAAATATGAAATGATCATGAGCTTATATATATATCTACCCTCTTGATTATTAAAGACATATTTTAAGTTTATACAAGTCATGGTTCCAAAATGGACAATTCCTCGAATAGGCTAAGGGTGTAACAAAGGTATCAAAGCTCCTCATTCTCCTCCTAAAGTCTATGAAAGGCTAACCAATTGGCACAAATGACTCCATCTTGTCAATAGCTTCAAAATGATGTATAATTTATGAGCATTTTGTGTCGGATGGCAATGTGGCGTTGATAAAAAAGCGACTAGGTGTGTCTTGTTGTTGCACACATAGAAAGGAGAACATGCCGAAAAGTTCGAGGTCATCGTTCTTCTCAATCACAGTGCGTGAAAAAGCTACAATATTGGTGCAAATAGTTTGGACATGATATATACTCTATGGACATTTTGTGATCGGACGACAACATGGCTTTGGTCGAAAGGGAGGCGAGAGGCTACTTTTGTGCACATAGAAAATAGAACATGCTTGAAGTTTCAAGGTCATTGTTCTCCTCCTATAATGGGTGAAGGCTTGGTCTCATTGAGATCTTTGAAACTATTTATAATTTATGGCATTTCATGATCATACGATGATGTGACACTGATTAGAAGGGAGGCAGCCAGGTGTGTCCTGCTAGTTGTTGCTGCACACATAGAAACAAAAATATGCTTGAAACTTCGATCTCATTAGTCTCCTCCTACAATACGCAAAAGGCTACCAAATTGGTATCAATGACATCATATCATCCAAATCTTCAAAATGATATATACTTGTGAGTGTTTCGTGATTGGACAATAATATAGAATTGGTTGGAAGGGAGGTGATCGAATAGGCTAAGGGTGTAACAAAGGTATCAAAGCTCCTCATTCTCCTCCTAAAGTGTATGAAAGCTAACCAATTGGCACAAATGACTCCATCTTGTCAAGAGCTTCAAAATGATGTATAATTTGTGAGCATTTTGTGTCGGATGGCAATGTGACATTGATCAGAAAGCGGCTACGTGTGTCTTGTTGTTGCGCACATAGAAAGGAGAACATGCCTGAAAGTTCGAGGTCATCGTTTTCTCAATCACAATGCATGAAAAAGCTACAATATTGGTGCAAATAGCTTGGACATGATAAATACTCTATGGACATTTTGTGATCGGACGACAACAGGACTTTGGTCGAAAGGGAGGCGAAAGGAGTGTTCTACTTTTGTGCACATAGAAAGTAGAACATACCTGAAGTTTCAAGGTCATTGTTCTCCTCCTATAATGAGTGAAGGCTTGGTCTCGTTGAGATCTTTGAAACTATATATAATTTATGGCATTGTCCTGCTAGTTGTTGCTGCACACATCACACATGGACATAAAAATATGCTTGAAACTTCAATGTCGTTAATCTCCTCCTACAATACACAAAAAGCTATCAAATTGGTATCATATCATCTAAAGCTTCAAAAATGATATATGCTTGTGAGTGTTTCATGATTGGACAATAATATAGAATTAGTTGGAAGGGAGATGATCGGGTGTCCCGCAGCTATGCACACGAAAAATGAGGTCAAAGAGGGTAATTTGTCTAATAAATTAATAGAAATAGTGAGTGATTGGCTATGCACACGAAAAGCACTTAAAATTGAGAAGAATAAAATGAAACTTTTAACAACTTAGGATTAGATGTGAAAATTTGTCTAAAAATAATAAATTTCCTTAAAAAGTGAATAGTTTTTTAGCGGTCAATTTTTTTTTACATTATATAAAATTCGAACTCAAGAGGATGAAGTCTATTCATTTATAACAAAGATAACAAGTTTAATTTAGCTCTCAAGTTGCAACAACATTGTCGTAGCTCAATCTTTTTTATATTTATGCTGATTTTTTAACATGTAGAGCTTTTCATCAAACAGAGATGACGAGAACGACCTCACAAATTTGGTGAAATAATGCGTCTATAAAATAATAAAAAAATGAGATAGTGTATTTAACTTAAATAAATAGTAGAATAAATTTTAAGATTATGTGTATGTATCAACGGTGTTTAATTTAGACGAATTTTAAATGAACTTGATCAATCATGATTGAATAGTTCTAGTAAATATCTTTTTTCACAAATTACTCGATAATAAGTCTGCTATCATTTTTTATATGTATTTCTCGTACACATTTGTTAATTCTTTTCTCTTGTATATGCTATACAATATATGGATTTTAGGAGGCAAAAAACAATTTAAATATCACAAATCCAACATGGAGGAAGTGGTGATTGCGGTGCTTTTTTCCTTGAACCAACGATCCAACTTAAAATCCCAGCCATCCGATCGACGGCTCTCCCATCACCGGACGCCCAGATACCGATCAACCGTTCCCCAACCGGATCCAACGGCCCACGTCCGCTACCGCGTTATGGCTCCAAGTCCACCACTTCCTCTCCACCTTCCGTCCCTTCGTCCCGAAGCAAAACCAATGCAACGCCCTCCTCCGCCGCGTACATATATGAACGACGAAATCGCCACCAAACTCCACCACGCAACCTGTTCGACAAAAGTCCTCTGAGAGAACTTGGAAACTTTTTTTTTCTTTGTCTCTTCGTTTGCCTCCTCTTTCGTTACTCACGATGATGTCCTCCACCTCTCCCTCGCCCGTCCTTCCCGTATCCAACCTACCGTCGTCCGCCCCGGGCGCCGCCGCCGGTGGCGACTCGGCCGCCCCGGCCTTCCGTCTCTTCATATCGCGCCTCTCCGACTCCGTCAGCCGATCCCTCGCCAACCGCCGCCCTTGGTCCGAGCTCGGCGACCGCTCCGCCTTCTCCCGGCCGGAGAACGTCTCCGACGCCATCTCCCGCCTCCGGAGGAACCTCCCCTACTTCCGCGTCAACTACGCGGCCATGGTCGCCGCTGCCCTCGCGTTATCCCTCGTCACCCACCCCGTGTCCCTGTTCGTCCTGCTTTTGCTCCTCGCCGCCTGGTGCCTCCTCTACCTCTTCCGCCCCGCCGACCAGCCCCTGGTCCTCTTCGGCCGGAATGTCTCCGACACCGAGGCCCTCGGCGGCCTCGTCCTTCTCTCCGTATTCGTCGTCTTCCTCACCTCCGTCGGTTCGCTCTTGATCTCTGCCCTCCTGGTCGGGGCCGCCGCCGTGTGCGCCCACGGGGCATTCCGCGTGCCGGAGGACCTCTTCCTCGATGAGCAAGAACTCGCAGGACCCGCCGCAGGGCTCCTGTCCTTCCTCGGCGGGGCTGCGTCGTCCATCGCCACCACTGGACCAGCCGTCGTGGCCGCCCGCGTCTGATCCCGGGATCCAATACCTTTCCCGGTCGCCGTCACCAGTTTTTTTTTCTCTTGCTAGGAAACTGAAACGATTCATTCGTTCGTTCATTCTTGCTCATGATCATATGTATTGTTAGGAAGGATTTGAAGAGACTCTTATGTTGCATATTTACTTATTTCTGTACATTTTTTTTCTCCCTATTGGAATAATACGAAGGTTATTGAGATCTATTTCAGAACTCTCTTCTTTATGCCCAATCTTTTGCGGAGTATATTAATGGTTTAATAGTGATTGGGAGACTACAAACTTCATGTCTTAGGCTTTTGGTTTTAAAAAAAATATAAAATTAAAAAGATAAAGGTGTTCTTATAAATGCACGATAGATAATAATTATTTTTATTTCTTAATTTTTTTATTCATCGTATATTTAGTATCTTATGATTGAGAATGTACTATGTGGTTGTGATTATGCAACTATTTTTAGTAGATTACTAGGTACTTGCATTAGGATGAGAAATAGATATTTACTTTTCTTCCCTCATTTATCTCTTTTATTGAGCATCTCTTCTATTAATTAGGAGAAAAATACTCAGCCAATTAGCAATAACCCAAGATTGAAACAATTGTATTATTGCTTTTTTTATAAAAAAAAACTATTTTCTTCTGAAAGCAACAATATAAGTGTAAATGTAATAAAATAAAGAAAATATTTAATTAAGCATATCTTGTCTCTAAGTTAACAAAATATTATTATAAATAAATTAGTTACAATATTTAGAATGAAAGTTCCTTAAATGCATATTAAATTTAGAAGGTGAATAATTTATTATATTAATTTGTTAAATTCATTTACGTGTCATTATTTTGTGTTCATCAACTAATATAATTAGGGGTGATAATGTGTCAGATTTGAAATAAAATTTGACTCGACCCAAAAATCATAATATCGGGTCGGATTGGATTGGGTTAAGATAAAAAAAATTGAAACTCAACTCAATCCAACCCAAAATGTTTTGGATTGGATCGAATCAGGTTACCGATCGTTATATTCTTAGACTTCGATTTTTTTATATATCTTATGAATAAAAAATATTTTAAAATATAAATAAAAATATTAATAAAAAATGAAATTAGTGATAAAAAATTTGAGAATATTAAAATATAAGTAATTTTAGTAATAATTATATTTTTTTATTATATTAATATTATAATTTTGGATCATTTAGGTCGAGTTTTGAGTTATTGGATAATTAAATATTTAACCCATTATACGATCCCAAATAATCGGATCAGATCGGATTTGACCCGATTGAAGATAGTAATCAGATCGAGTCGGATTGATCGGATTAATCAGGCTAGGTCAAACACATGCTCACTTCTAAATGATATCATTATACTTATTAAACACTTAATTTTTTATTCTATATTTGAATCACCAAAATTTGATTGTTTAATCATTGTTCATTCATTATATTGTTATCCGCTGATCAAGATTTGATAACTATTAATATGAATTAGTACATAATCATCAAGAATATTAAATAATTGTGGTCATTATATTATGAATAAAGTAAAAGAAAGAGACAAAGGAACATGTAGTCACATATTATTTAATGTATTTACCGTTTATATTTTTAAATCGATAAGTATGGGTACATAATGTGCGCCGTATATAATCCACTAAAAACTGTGTTAAAATCATGAAAAAGACTTATTGAAATAAGCTCATGAGGTAGATCAATGATCGATGATACTATGATGAAATTGAAATGTGTATTCACGATTTCATATTTAATTATCGTGTGAGTTTTACTTCGTTGAGTGAGGAAACATTATAAACCTGTTCATATGCCCTCGCCTGACTTTGCAAACTTGAAGTTGATTTCAGGTTTGGGAAAAGTTAGATAATGACGATACAATAAGGTAGAGTTTAACAATTCAAGTGTAGGATAAAAAAATATTTGATTGATTTAGCGGATGAATTAGTTGAGAAACATAAAATACCGTAAATGAATTTAATGAGTTGATAACTTAATTTATGAAAATTATAATTTATACACACTTAAAAACTTTCATTTCAAATGTTGTAATTAACTAATTCATAATAAGCTTGAAGATTTTATATGAATATTTTTTTTATTTTTGTTATATTTGCACTAATATAATATATGCTATGAGCCGACAGATTCTTTTAGAAGAAATTAATGTTTATATCGTTTCAACATTGCGTTCTGCTAATTGTGAGTAATTTTTATTTTCAATGTATGTTTTCACTTAACTACTAATTGGAAAAAACTGAAGTAAATTAGGAATGAAAAAGAAAATCTCAAGGGAAGTAGCATACTAAATTTTTTTTATTAAATCTTTAACTTCTATTATTCAAATCAATTTATCAAACACATCAAAATATATGATAATATTTTTACTCAAACCTCTAAACTCTATATCAATCTCTATTTTTTTATTGTGCAAAACACGATTCAGATAAATTTGAGTTTTAACTGAGTTGAGATTTAAGTATCTCAACTATTTTGCATAATTTACAAACATGCATCTTTTCCAATGTCATCGATAGCATTGATTTACTGATTTACTGTTCTTTGGCTTTGGCTGTGTTTGACAATTAAAAAAATAGAGTTTAGAAGTTTGACTTGGTCAAATCGCTATTTTTTTAGAATAAAATGTTTGATAAATTATTTTATAGGTTAGTGATTGAGTGGTAGATTATTTTCATTAACGTTTAGCTGATGAAAAATAGAGGTTGAACTTATATACCCAATTTACCCTTCTTTTTTATTAGGACTTCTATTAGAGTTTGAGCTATGTAATAACCATAAATACTTGTATGTATTTAAATATTATTGACATTAATACATACAATTTTTTTAATTTAACTTTTTTATTTATGCATGTATATTTATTTAAAAAGTTTATTTTGAATTAATTATCATAAATCACATAAATTTTTTTTAGAAATTACATAATATTATAAATCAAATGATTTATCATATTAATGTATTAAGCCTATTTACGTTATTTTATAATTATCAATTAATTTTACCACCATATTTATCAAATATTTTTTTATTATCACCTCAACGAACCGCTAAATATTAACTGTTAATAATTAACCGCTATCCGCTAAATAAATCTCTATCCGTTCTTAAATCGCTATCCGCTTATTAATCCGTTATTGATGCCAAACACAACCTTTGACATTGCCGTCTCAATCTTTTCATTGTCCTTTTATTAACAAATCGTAAAAAATTTAAATTTTGACAATCTTTAGCTAACGGACCAACATCTTTTTTTCACTTAACAAAACCAACAGCCGACCTAATTCACATCCGGGCAACCAGATAAAAGAAACGGTATCACATTTCTAGTAGATCAATCATTACTTTCAGTCAGATTGAACAAAACACATCTTATTGTTTCCTGTAAATCAACATATAATAACGTTAACTGATACTGGTCCACAAATTCTATGTAATGTGGAGTTTTCTTATTTTCATGATGCTGAAAAATTGTTTCAAGACGTGTGCAAAAGACATCTAATTGAACAAAAGAAAACAAAAGCTCAACGGTTCCTGACCACAATAATTAAGGGGATGTCTGATATAACAAAAAAAAACTAAAGCAAAAAACGTATGTAAATGTACCATATTTATTTAACGCTTTAACCGTTCAAATATTATTCACTTTAAACTTTATAACTTGTAAAATTTTAAAATACATCTTAAAAAGTAAAAAAAGATGAGTTACTTATAAATTCATAATAACATAAAATTGAATTCAATCTTTGTACCCTTTTAGGTCTTTACATAAAATTGAATTCAATTTGTATGACAGAGTAAGACAAAAACACTCATATTATTAATGCTCATAGGATGTTGAACTTAAAGCCTACTCAGTACAAATGGGTGATATAAAATATATGTTTAATTCGCACTTATTCTATGTTTAACATATTATAAGGTGTTTATTATTTTTACATGTGATTGTGTTTTAAATATAAAGTATATTTTGTGCACGCCTATATACAGTATACTAATTTTATATAAAGTTATTTTTTTCCAAAAAGGAAAATATTCATTATTGGTTATAATAAATAAGTTTTAACATCTGTACGTAATTTACTTTCTTAGCAAGTGTCAATTTGATCTCTCAAATCCAAAGTGTTGATTCCCTAAAGCTATGGTTTCAATGCACTTGCACGTCGTATAAGAATTTACAATTTTTTTAATATTTAGATTAATGTTCCGAAATATGCTCCATAATGTTTTTTTTATTAATTAGTTCCAATTATGGACTTCAAACATTTAGTCTATTAAACTATCAAATAAAATTATTTATCAAACTTTTCTAAATTATATAAAATTGTTATGAAAATAGTTTCTATTTTTTTCATTATATTTTAAATAATCAATTCGAAGGAAAAAACTTCAAATAATGCATTTGTCAGATTGGAATATCAATTTATTTGAGTTAATTACAATTAAAACATGAAAGTATCTCAACTTATTTGAGTTAATTATTCTTATCTCATTTGTGTTTAATCATATATTATACAAGTTATCGATAGCCCCCATAAATTTCCTTCGTGCTTCCATATCGTTCCTTGGAATTAATATGAACATTCTTTTTTTTCCTTAAAATAAAAAAAATAAATTTAATATTTTATTAAATATAATTAGGTATTTATAGAAAGTATTAATTATATAATTAATATAATTCTAATGATTGAGTTAAATAATGATAAAAATTATTATTGCTAATTTTAATTGTACCAACTAACATATATTTAGTCTTTGTTTTATCCATAATAAATAATAACTACTAACTATGATATTATAGTAATTATCTAATACTTGTAAGACTAGTTAATCTTTGCCATCATTCTAGTTTTAATAACATATCGTTAGCTAATAATTCTGATAATATAATATTTAGTTAAATGCATTAAATTCTAATATTTACGAAATTATATTTAATTATTATTATCTATAATGTCACACTTTTGTGCAAAAATTAGTAAATGCTAAAAACTTAATTATTTATAGTTAATCATGTATTTATTAACATAATGTAATTTAATAAATCAAGTTAAAAATAAAAAAAAAATATTCTTGTATTAGGATTGAAAATGAGCGATTTCATAAATTTTAAGATGATCGTATAATTTGATAGAAAAAGATTGTTCTTAAAATGTTTAGGTGTGAAAGATGGAGCAGTTCTTCCCTTTATATTTATGTTAAATTTAATTTTTATATTTGTTAAATGACTATTTTTCATTTAAACTTATAACCCATTAAAAATTATCCTCTTTTTATAATAATTTTCTAAGATGAATAAATAAGTAAATTGAAAATAATTCATTTCAAGGGTATATCAATTTGCAAATGAAAAAATTAACCAGAATATTAGTATTGGACGGAAAGAGTATTTATCAAAATACAAAAGACTAGGAGAGCGCTTAAGCTTAACACATATTTAAGCATATGATTAAGTACTAAAATGAAAAGAATAATTATTTATTTAATTTTATTGATATACTCGATTAATTGGATGTTCGAAAAAAAATGAAAGGAGATAAATTCAAATCAAATTGATGATCTTAAAAATAAAATTTAAAATTTTTAATTTTTATTTTACCACATAATTCTATTATCAACTAAATTTGATTCATCTTTTAATTTTTTTTTGTATTTGGTGGTCAACAGACGGTTGAAAATTATTTTTACTCTGTTTAGTAAAATCGTGCGAACAAAAGGAAAAAAGATTAACTACCAAAAAAAGGAAAAAACATTTTTCTTAATATTTACATGACGCAAAATAGGGAATAAATATTCTTTTCATGATACACGCATACAAGGGAAGAAAAGAAAGTAGTGAGAATGACTTTTGTGTACAGGGTACAATGTACATATTATTCATCCTCGTACCCTACCCTGTGTAGAAGTTGGTGGGTGGTGCTGGTGTCACCACACAATCTTATCGTGTGTTCTTTACCTGAATCACGTTTCGTTAGTGATTCCAATCAATGCAAACAGGACATGCCTGCAATTAGTGCAATTCGTGCCCTGGCCCTGGCCTCTATTCAAACAAACAAAGTAGCCGTTGCTGCGTCTGCTGGCCGAAGCCCGCGTCGTCTCGCTCCATCATTAAGTCCCGTGGTGCCTGGGTTCACGTGATAAAAACGTTATACATGGATTTCTATCAAAGTCCGACGTCAGGTCTATGTCCCGGTCCTCCCAGAGTTAATGAAGTAAGAGCTAATAATTCTAAATTTGAACTCTCATAACTTTTAATTTAATAAGAGTTATAAATTACTTTCATTCATATTTAAATATTAAATTAATCAATTACTAATAATCTTAGATGACGATGGATAATCATTGAAAAAAAAATTCGAGTTCGAATTTTCATCCAATACTTTTTTTTGAGAAATTTTTTATTCTCTCAAAATGGTATTAGTTAAGTGTTAATAATCTTGAATATTATATAAAAAAACATAATTTAAATCTCAGTTTTTGGAAAGAGATAAAAAAGTGTTTTTAGTAGTTTTTTTATCATCATTTTAGTATTACTAAGTAGGCCATTTAATAATAGAATATCGAATTTACAATCAAATCTAAAGTTAATTTTTAATCAGAAATATAAATCAAATTTGACCATTTATATTATCGTGAAATATTATTAAGTATGTTTTTTTCTCTCTCTCAAATTAAATGAATTAAATACTAATAGTAGCAAACTCCGAAAAAGTTAAAGCTTGTGATTTAAAATCTTCAAAAATCTTAATATTTTAAAGTCCGTCATCATTATTTATTTTCAATTATCATCACAATGTTAAAGTTCCCATCCCATATTCCAGATCGCAACTTCAATAATTTTTTTATTATCTATTTCTTTGCACTTGTTGGCCTCTTTACTTTCTTTAAAGAAATTGAACCAGCAAGGAGTTAACTTATAAATGGGATGTGATTGAAGTGGTTAAATAAGTTGCACTTTATTATTTATTTCTTTTTCTTATGAACCCTTCATTTGTAGTAAAAAAAATAGTTTGTGTAATAATAGTTTACAACTCGTTAAATAAAAAAAACAAAAAAATATATAGTACGAAAAATATCAATGAAGATTGGAGTGCAATAATAAGCAAAGTTCGAAACTTGATTTTTTATTCGTAAAAAGGTTTTGTTGATAGACTCGGAATCAAAATGACACAAAATAATCAAAAGATACCATTAAAAAAACTGTAACTATAAGAAAAATGAAAAGTAAAAGAAATCTACTTCTAATGGGGACAAGAGCTAAATGATACATACCCCACCAACATCACCCTCCCCACCACCTCCAAAGGCGGGAGGAGCAAAACTAGCCGTTAAGCTTCATGACTACAATAGAAGAAGAGTTCACCACCGTTCAGCTCCACCACCACCACTCTATGCAACAGCCTGCGACGAGCAGCTCTCTTCCATCCTCTTGCTCTCCGACTCCCTCGCCGGATGAAGAGTACAAGGCCGCACACATGGCCTGCTCCGGTAATGAGACTGGATAAGAAAGAGAACAGGGGTCACAGCAACTCCAAGTTCGTGCGTAGCTTCGGCTTCGCTCTGCGTGTGCTTTTGGTGCTGTGCTCCTGTCTAAGCACTGCGTCGACCCAAGCTTGGGATGGAGTTTTCATCAGCCAAGCCGACTACCGTGGCCTTCAGGCCTTCAAGCACGCCCTGTACGACCCCCGCGGCGTCCTGCGCAGCTGGAACGACACCGGCCTCGACGCCTGCTCCGGCGCCTGGGCCGGGATCAAGTGCGTCAAGGGGAAGGTCGTAGCGATCCAGCTGCCCTCGCGCAGCCTTGGAGGCCGCATCACCGACAAGATCGGCCAGCTCAGTGCCCTGCGGAAGCTGAGCCTCCACGACAACAGCATCGGCGGGAAGATCCCTCCGTCCGTCGGGTTGTTGGCCGAGCTCAGGGGACTCTATCTCTTCAACAATCGCTTCTCCGGCACCGTACCGCCGTCTATCGGTAACTGCATTATGCTTCAAACCATCGATCTGAGCAATAACTTTCTCGTAGGAAGCATTCCCTCCTCCATTGCCAACTCTACTAAGCTCTACAGGCTCAATCTTAGCAATAATAATCTCTCCGGCATTATCCCTGCAACCATTACGCAATCCTCTTCGCTGACATATCTCCTTCTAAACCGCAATAATCTTACTGGTTCCATCCCTGAAAGATGGGGAATTTGGAAAGGTACTACTAACAGTAGTCATGTATATCAGCTTGAGACGCTGAGTATTGACTACAACTCCCTCACTGGCCACATTCCAAGCTCTCTTGGCATGCTGCAAAAGCTTCGAGAGCTTACACTTAGCAATAATATGCTCACCGGAGACGTGCCCGAAGAAATCGGCAACCTCTCCTTGCTCCAAAAGTTGGATCTTTCAGGTAACTCCTTGGGAGGAAGCATTCCTTCTTCTATCTGCAATCTGTCCTTATTGGCCCAATTAAGCCTCGAGGGCAACAACATTTATGGCAAGATCCCTGAAGCCATTGATGGATTAAAGAATCTTTCTCTTTTATCACTCAAAGGAAACAAGCTTGCTGGAGAGGTCCCTGCCACAGTGGGGAATATTTCTGGTCTAACACTGTTAGATCTATCTGAGAACAATCTCACAGGAGAAATACCAGTCTCTTTAACAAAGCTGACTGCCCTCACGTTTCTTAATGTCTCAAACAATAACCTATCAGGCCAAGTGCCTCTTCTACTATCTGAGAAGTTTAATTCCAGCTCCTTTAGCAGAAACCTTCAGCTCTGTGGTTACAGCATCGTGAATCCATGCACTTCTTCTCCTCCTCCTCCTAACATTCCTTCCCTTGTCAATACTAAAGAACGGCGAGGTGCACATTTGAGCACAAGGGATATCATCCTCATAGTTTCTGGGGTAATTCTCGCAGTACTACTTTTACTCTGTTGTATTCTTCTTTACTGTTTGATCAGGAAAAGGAGCGCTCTGAGGAGGAAGAGCAAAGGTGCCCAAAAGCCCGGGACCGTCACAAGGACTGAAGCAGAGTCCGGCGGGAAGCTGGTACACTTCGACGGGCCGCTGGCGTTCGTGGCGGACGAACTCCTGTGCGCGACAGCGGAGATCATGGGAAAGAGCACATATGGGACTATCTATAAGGCTACATTGGAGGATGGAAATCCAGTTACAGTGAAGAGGCTGCGGGAGAAGATAACAAAGAGCCAGAAGGAGTTTGAGGCGGAGGCTGGCGAACTGGGGAAGGTTCGGCATCAGAACTTGCTGGCTCTGAGGGCCTATTACTTGGGTCCTAAAGGAGAGAAGCTTCTTGTCTTCGACTACATGCCCAAAGGAAGCCTCGCTGCATTTTTGCATGGTAAAGATTCAAACTTCCACTCTAGTTTATTACTACCAATCTGCATGACTACTATGCTGTAGAATCACATCTCAGAAAAGCTGAAGAATTTATTCCCTTGTCGATTCAGCTCGCGGACCCGATGCACAGATTGGCTGGCAAACAAGGATGAACATCGCCAAGGGCATAACCAGAGGCCTTGGTTACATTCACAATGACCTGAAGGATGTTCATGGCAATCTGACAAGCAGCAACATTCTTCTTGACGAGAAAACAAGCCCGAAGATCACCGACTATGGCATCTCTCGCCTTGTGACTGCAGCTGCAGGCTCTACCGCAGTCGCCACCGAAAGTGCCGTCGGCTACCGTGCTCCTGAGCTCTCGAAGGTCAAGAAGGCCGACACAAAGACTGATGTGTACAGCCTTGGGGTGATCATTCTTGAGCTCCTGACTGGTAAAGCCCCCGGGGACATGACGAACGGCATGGACTTGCCTCAGTGGGTTGCTTCCGGTGTCAAGGAGGAGTGGACCAACGAGGTGTTCGACCTAGAATTGACGAGGGATGCTGCTGGCGCAGCAGGAGATGAGATGCTCAACACCTTGAAGTTGGCTTTGCATTGTGTCGATCCTTCGCCTGCGGCAAGGCCAGAGGTATCGCAAGTTCTGCAACAACTACAGGAGATAGGGCCAGATGATGCTGCAGGCTTCAGTGAGGAAGGTGTCTCTGCAAGCTCCACTACTGCAGCATCAACAAGCAACGATTCGTAGATTCATTTCAGAGGATTTTGTGTTTTTGAATAGTTGATTCATTTGAGAGGCCATTACAAATTCATTTGTTCGTAATTTTGATAGATAGAATAATGTTGTAAGACGAGTAAAATATACACATACGATTACTCAATTTAATTATTTATTTCACGGATACAATAATGGATACTGTTTTGCTCACCTCTGTTTTCCACTGTTATGATGTCTTGTGCCTGAGAAGATGAAAGAAAAAACAGAGGAATAAGAAAGAACTTTTGGCTGATATTATGAATTAGCAAAAGGGTCTATTTATAATACAATAGTGAAAGATAAAAAACTAATCCTAATTCAATAAGCTTAAAGATAAACATGAATTTAATCTCCTAAACTAAATGAATTATTCTCTAATTAGGATTAATCCCAACATACTTCCCCTTAATCCTGACATCATGCATTCTGCGGCTCTACAAAATCGGATGACTTCTTCGTTAGCATTGTTCCTCTTCTTCCACATATGAAAGATTCGCTTCCTCGGTGCCTAGTTTGCTCTGCACTCATATGCATAATGCCCCATCTTGCTACATCTGAAGCACTTGATGTGACTTGTCACGACCACCTCTTCTCGAGCCATCTTTGCTTGGGAATTTGCCACGCCGGCTTCTCCCTCGACCTCGACCTCCTTGGTCTTGATTTCCGCCTACGCTATGATCTAGGAATTCATCCTTATCTATGTTGCATAGGTACGAGTACGGTACCGGTACCCGGTACGAGTACGGGGTACGTCAATTTTCTAAAATCTAGGGTACGTGTACGAGAATATATACATTAAATACAAATAATATAAATAATACAAAAAAATAAATTTCATGAGACAAAATATCATTAGTAACATCATTGTGTCACAAGATAATTTAAAGGAGTTCAAAAATAAATAAAAAACTCTAAAAAAGGTTCTAACATAGAAGTTCAAAAGAAGTTTAGCATACAAACTCTCAAAACAAGTTCAACTTGCAAATACATCAAACTCTAGCCATGTCAATCTCATTAATTTCTTCTTCATCATTGAAAAGTACAACTTCTAAGTCGGGTTCATCAAGAGAAAGACTAGCAACTTCAAGAAGTCCCACCCCCTCAAATAGGTCACATTGATCTCCACTAATATTCAACATTTTTGTCTCTCCTTCATTATATCTCTTGCTCTTTCGTGAAAGAAGACGAAGAATTGTGTGTACAAAAACTAAATCTTCACTTCTCTTTGATTTGAACTTATTTCTTTTATAAGAGTGGATAAAAGAGTATGTGCTCCAATTCCTTTCACAACAAGATGAAGAGCTTGGTTGCGCAAGGAGCCTCGAGGCTATGGCTTGCAGTTTGGGAATTGAAGCTCCATACATAACTCATCATTCTTTTGGTGTCAAATTCCATCGGTCTAGTAAGGAATCAAATTGTCCAAGCTCTTCCGCCGCACTTGAGAATTTGACAAATTCCCTAGTAATTTCCAATATTTCTCTTGGTTCTTGAAAGTAACTCCTTAGGCACTTATTTCTTCCTTCACAAAGCTCATTATCCTTGTGGGGAGGAACCCGATTAGGAACTTCATCAAGCCATTGTTTCGTATAAAACCTATCAGGCAAAATATATAATTAAAATTAAATTCAACAATCTAAAAGACTAAAATTCATCTAAGACAAGTAAAATAAAGTTTGAAAAGTAGTTTAATATTACCTTGGATTGAGTGAATGAGCCAAACAATGTAATGGTGCATAACTTTTTGCCCATCTGGCAATTAAGATGTTGTACACCACATCATAGGAAGATGAATCTTGATTCAACTCATTATGCTCATGTTGATATATAGCTACTTTCATTTGCTCAATCATAGAATCACACTTCTCATAAACTAAATGAAGGTTTGGTTTATCAGTATCACAAGAACGAAGCACATCATAGATTGGTTTAGTAAAATTCAAAATATAATCAACCTTATTCTGCCATATATCATTTAGAATTGTTTCTTTCACAATAGCAGCCTTTTCAACATCATCTTCTTTATAGTCGGACCATTGCTCACTAATAAGCATACTTTGAAGACCATGCTTAATGGTTCTAAATCGCTTCAACATTATTATACTATATGCAAATCTAGTTTCAGCGACCGCAAGTAACTTCAAATGCACAAATTCATTATACNAATAGACTTTAAGAACATTGGATTTGAATATGAAACAACCATGAAATTAATTAATGGCCTTCGTTGAGCATCAGTCCAACCATCAGTCACTAAGCTTACACATTTTTCTGACCAAGTGTCTTTGATAGGCTGAAGCAATCTCATTAAGTTGGCTTTCTCCTTTTGTAGTAATATTGTTCTTAGGGCGGTGGAATAAATCCTGAGATGGGAGAGTTTGCTGCATATGTAAACGAATTAATATAGTATGAATTTCTTGCAACATTGAATGGCAGACCTGCTGAATAAAATAATCTAGCTATTTCAGATGTCAAATGATCTCTTGCTTCATTATTAAATGCCTTTCCTAATGGTCTCCCAATGGATTTTCTTCTTTTGCTTCCATCTAAGTATATATCTGCTCCGGGAGGATTAGAACTTGTACTTCCACTTGGTAAAGGAACTTGGACTGACTTTGCTTTTTCATTTACATCTTTGTCTATTTTCCTCATCTCCTGAAGATAATCATATGTTACAATTGAACATACAGCTATGTCGTGTCCTTTCTCCCTTAATAAATGATTTTTCACTCTAAAATAAGATCTTTATATGTTATGTTGCAATAATTACAACGCCAACTTGCATTTCCTCCTCCAGATTTTTTTATCTTGCAATCTTGTGACATAAGCCCAAAGGGGACAATTCTTGTCTGATACTCCAGTCGCATAACTACTTGTCAAAGAAGTTGAATTACCAGCCCTCGTACTACCTAATCCACTACATGATCCAACACTCGAAGTAGAATGTCCTTCAAACATCTGAAAAAATTCTTAAACATATAATAACTTTAAGAAGAAAAATGATACTTTAAAAAAAAATGCAACTTGATAATGCTGACATTGTATGTCAATTTTTTTTAAAAAAAAATGCCCTAAAAAATTGTAATTTGCCATAAAGTATAAAAAAATGCATTAACCTTCACACAATCTATATTTGATATCATTTATAGATTTGCAACAATGCCAAATAAATTAATTTTATTAAATCTGAAAATGACATATATTTATTTAAAATTCTAGAAGAAAAATGTGCATAAAAAAACAAAGAATATATGCATATAAATATTGTTTCTAACTCATAATAATACAAGATCTAATTATTGAATAATTAAATATCAAAAGAATAAAGAATTTTATTACATATGAAAAGTTAAAGATGTTAATAGAAAGAAATTAATTCTCATTGATCACTAACTATTAAATAAATTGAATGCTATACTAATGACAACAATTAATTTAATCACTAATTACTTAATTAGTAGCTATTAAAAAATTGAATGCGTGGACCTACAGGAACATAAAAAAAGAACAAATGAATACTTTTGTCTTTACTGTAGAAATATGAGTGGCTATAGTTACTTTGGCTTTTTCTTAGATATGTTGGAGATGATAGTGCTTTGGCAGCTGTCCTCCTAGGTCATACGTGTCCCCCAAATTCTCAAAGACTAAAAAGTGAAAACAAAGAAAGTATATTACGTGACAAAAACTAGGTGCTGGGTAAAAGTAGAATAAGAAGCACATACTTGAAGTCGAAGAACAAGCGGCGACAGGTTCTCTAAATTTTTTTCTTCTCCCGACCTCGTTTTTTTTCTTGTTCGTTGCTTCTTCGTGTTCGTCAATCGCCGCTCTGTCTTTTGCAGGTTAGGGTAAATCTTTTTTTCTTTGCTTCTGTTTGCACAAGGCCCACCACAGCTAAAAAGCCCACCGCTCGTCGTACCTGTATCCCTTCGTACCCGGTAGATGTACCCAACTTAAAAAATTGATTTTTTAATTTGGGTATGTATCCTAACGTACCTGACGCGTACCCATACGTACAGTACGTGTACCCGTACCCAACGCATACCGGGTATGGGTACTTCCCTCATCTAAGCATACCCATGCATCAGTGGTCCTTATTGTTCGATGACTCATCACCGCCACCATTCTTTTGTCTTGCCTGCCACTCAACCTCAGTAGCATAAGTTGCCCACTTTCATTGTTAGCAGGGCCACATGTGCACTCCTTCCATGTCTTCAACCACCTGATTGTTTCTTCAAATGACATGGTATTGAGATCACAGAACTGTTCAATACCAGTAATCATAGGAACGAATATCTCCGGCACGCTATTGACCAGCTTCTTCACTAGTGTCGCATCGTCCAATGTCGTTCCCAAGTTGATATATCAAGTTGACATGCCCGCTAGCTTGCCCACGTACTCGTCCAATGTCTCCCCCTCCTTCATCTCCAGCGCATCAAATTCAGTCTTTAGATTTGATAGGCGTGCCGCCTTGACGCGATATGCCCTGACAAACCTTGTCTTGAGGCAATTCCAGAGCTCTTTAACCATCTTCGTTTGTGCTACCTGCAGAAGGATATCTTCCGAGAGAGTTTGGAGGAGAAACGCCCTTGCCAACTTGTCCTTCTTGGCATCCACGGTCGCTCTGACCTATGGTTCCACTGGATCCCAGATGCCTTGGGCATCCATCAAGGCCTCCACCTTGATTGCTCAGGTGGTGTAGTTGTCCGTCGTCAACTGTGGGTAGTAGAATGGCGCTCCGCCATTTTTACCTACCGTGATATGGGGAACCATCGACATGGTTGATTCTCTGTCGTTAATGTGGTCTTCAGTTGGAGAGAGGAAATACTACGGTCCTTTGAGTATTCGGCGACCTCTTACTGAGGTTGCACTCCTTCAACTCCCTTGACCTTGGCGTTCTGCAAGATCTTCTAGTGCTCCTCCTTTCGGAGCTGGCTCAGATTGGGCCCCCATGTTTGCGTGGTGCGAGTCACCTTCTCGCCACCCTCTTGACGTGCGCATTGTATTACGCTCCCTCCGCGTAGTTCTCGTCGTTCACTAGTCGACCGTCGATAGTACAATCAACGATCTTGGCCACAAGTAGGTAAACCCTCCTGACCAATGTAGCGTCGCGCAACGTCAGTCAGAGCATATCCTAGTGTCACTCCTTCGACACTATTACTACCTCGGACCTGCAACACCGTGTCAGTCCTTCGACACGGTCACTGCCGCCGACCGACTACACCGTGTCGGTCCTTCAACACGGTCACTGCCTCAGATCTTTGAGAACGTTATGCTCCTGCAGCACGAAGGACTTCTTACAACAATCTACCTGCTTCAGCAAGACTAAACCCTTCACAATCGACGAGCATTGGGACTTTACCGACTTCGACTAGTCGGCTCGAGGTGCGCGTTGTTGCCACACTCTTTGCAATAGGTGGTAAAAAAAACTCCACCTTGGCGTCATCCACGGGCAGGTCGCTTACAGTACTGCTGCTGTCGAATATGACCTTACTTTACCGTTGCCTTCGCCATTGCCGCTTCACACACGTTTTCTTCTCAAGTTTCTCCCTAACTTCTTCCAATTGCACGTCGTCCTTTCAGAGAATATTGCTGCCTTTGACGCTGTACGTCGGCACCCTCCGCTCCTTCTCCTCCTCCAGCTCTTGCGCTAGCACCCGACTCTGCGACTCCGCCTTCTGCCGTAGCGCACACTCCAACTCCATTTCTTCTTCCAAATCGGCAGTGTGTCTGACTCCCCTTATCTTCTTTTGAAACGTCACCAAAAACCGATCCAGTGTCCTCATCCGTCGGTGATTTCAGCAGCGATGACATCGAGTCTGCTGGATCCTTCACAAGCCGTGGGGCCGTCGGAAGCGACACGTGATGGAAGCTGCGAGGCCTTTCCGGCCCTAAAAGTGCTCTCTTCGAGAAGATGCTCGAGAACTCCTTCCCGAAGACGTTGTGGTCAGTCTCTAACAACAGGGTCAAGCACCATGAGCGGAACCAAGGGCCGAGTGCCGAAGGACGCAACCGCGAGGACGATCCTTGCACCGCCGCTTTCGACGATCCGAAGGAGTGCTTCGACAGGAGACCATCAAGGGCCCAACATAGGACTTCTCCTGGCGCTTCTTCCGTCGTCGTTGCACTTCTCTGTGTTGTCTTATTCAAGGCTGACGCTCCTCTTCGGCTTCCTCCTGGCCGTCCTCTGCATCTTCTCCTCCTGCTACTGCACGAATAGCTCTAGCGTCTTTACGTGGATGACCCATTCGCCATCGCCCTCACGAATCGCGAAGGTCCGTCGTTCAACAGCGTCACAGCAACCACGTGTTTCTCCTCCGCATTCAGCAGCGTTGCGTCATCGCCGCCCACGTGTGCTCCCCCTCGTCGACCACCTGCCGGATCAGGGAGTCCTCCTCCGGCTCTGATACCATTTCTTGTGCCCAGACTGCAGATGGAACGACAGTTGCGGCGGTGGTGACGTAGGAGAAAGAAAAATAAGAGGAATAAGAAAGAACTTCTGGCTGCTATTATTGATTAGCAAAAGGGTCTATTTATAATACGATAGTGAAGATAAAAACCAATCCTAATCCAATAAGCTTAAGATAAGATAAACATGAATCTAATATCCTAAACTAAATGGATTATCCTCTAATCAGGATTAATCCCAACATGATGCTACCACCGCTGCTGCTTATTGTGGACTGCTAAAAAAATAATGCCCAGATCACGGCTTTGTAAATGCAGAGTTCTCAGCTCCTCAACATTATCGATGAAGGTTGTTTCACCATCTCCTTTGTCCATATGCTGGGTGTGAAATGCATCAAGTAACAAAAGACAACAACAAATTTTGCACTTCTGGAATGCATCAAGTAACAATTTCTATGAGAGTTATGCACCAGTTCACCAAACCAAAAAAACGACACCATAATTGGCTAACTTTGCACATCAAGTAACAGATTTGAGGTCACACATAAAATTAGTGACCTTAATCTGTGATTTTATTTTGGGGGTTTAAGTCCTACAAGTTGTAACCGAAAAGAGAATAAAAAATACAAAATCATATGGGTAAACCATTCAGAGATGTGTAAATTCTTTAATAGACGTGAAAACTGCCTAAGGCCTAGAATTTACAATCTTTTTCTTTTTGAGGGAGGCCTGGAATTTACATGCAGTTGCTTTCCCTCATGTATACTTTAGTTTCTTCGACTTCATCTGCCCACATGCTAGCAAGCTTCTGAGCATAGTCAACCTACATAGCATGAAGATAGTGTTTCCGTCCATAATTACAGAGTAAGGTAAACTTACAAGAAACGACTAGCTGGAAAGAATCAAGGTAAGCTGACTTATTATGCATACAATAACAGTAACAGGAATAACTGCAGTCACAGAAGAGAAATAACAACTGGGAGTCACCCCAATGTGTTCCCCAACTATAAGCAAAATAGTTATCAGGTCACAGTCAAGAATGGAAACACATTCCATGATTCAGAAAAAATAAATTGCATTGCAACTTCCCTAGATGAAGTACCTGATTGAGAACAAATCCTTTCAGCATTGCAAGAAAATCATTGTGCCTCTCTCTTTCTAATCTCTCAAGTTCATATCTGTTATTTTCCTGCATTTATTCACATTGTCAATTAAAAGCATCTAGAGGAAACTTTCACCGTATAACCTAGAAGGATTAAATAAAACTTCCATACATCCTGATCAGAATTATTCTACATACATTTTGGATTATGGGATGATGGAATACAATTACGGTTTGGATCTTATCATTCAAAAGCTATTCTGCAAAAGAAAGTGTACGCATTATTAAATTAATTGGACATATCTACTTCTCTAAAGAAATAGCTTACTTTGTTATTGAGATGTATCTACTATTTGCGAAACCAATACATTCTTTTCAAATATTTACACAATGTAATTAGGTAGACGACCAAATTACTTCACTGAAATACTATAAAACTGTTGCACTTAATAAACTACGTAACACATTACAATTTATAATAATTGGAGAAAGAAAACATTCCCTAAAAGTTTTCAACTCCCATGACAACTATAGATTGTCTGATATGGCAGCTTATTCCCAAAGATTATTCTCAAAACTAAAGTGCCTTGAAAAGCATAAAAAACATGTTTTTTAAGGGAACAAGGATGGCTACACCATTCCGGTAGTCATCCAAATGAAAAAAACATGTTATGGTCCTTATGATGATGATCCAGGGTCAAAATACCCGAGATAAATACAATAAGAGTTATGAACTGTTTGAAAGAAGACAATAAAATGTAGCAAACTTAATTATTCTATTATTTGTTCTACATCGCTCTACAGGTGCTTACAACATACTCCTAAAGTTGTAGAAAGAAAACGTATTCAAATATTTCAAGGAGACAAGCTAAGTAAAAGGAACATGAAGTATTAACAACTAGCAACAAAAAATGATGGTCATGTCCTAGAAAGTAGAAACAATGAGCTTCACACAAACTAAAATCTAGTCCCAAATCATGGATTTACTTATGCTAATAAATAATGGATCTATCTAAAAATTCAAGTTTGCCATTGAATAATAACTATGTGAGATAAAATGCAACAATATTTCGTGATCCTACAAATGAGAGGCAAATGTGAGTATTACCTTGATCTGTTCATACTCTCCAACAGCATGCTTTTTAGAATCTTCAGTGATTCTTATTGTTTCTTTCAAATCTTCTATTTTTCGGATTCTAGACTTGTCAATGCCAAATACCTTTGATGATGCAGATTGAAGCTTCTCTTCTCTTAAATACAGGGCAGATAAATCTGACATAGCTGTTTGCACAGTCAAGAGTGCACTTGAGCGATCTGAAAATGCATTGTGGACAGCTAGCATCAGACTCAGATATTGATGGAGTGTATCCTGCCAAAGTATGATAAAGACAAAATGAGAACAAAAACAAACGAAGAGTCACTTAAGCCTAGAAATTCAGAAAATAAAGATGAAGCTAATAATCTGGTCATCTCCAGAGATACCAGATTTTTCATTATTTGTGAATTTAGTTCTCGATAAAATCTGCTTGCTTTTACAGCAGCAGTTGCAAAACATTTGATATCTGCAGCTCGTTCCTGAGAATAATGTGTAGCCTGTTCTGTTTCGAATTTTGCAAGCTTGATGAAAGCTAATCCTAATTCACCCATTGTCTCCCCAACTTCCTTTTGTGCTTTGACTAATAATTCAGCCTGCATGGAAACAAACAAAAAATAATACTCTTATGCCCCAGCAGTTCATGTAAGGATCAGATAGAAATCCTCGTCTGTGCAGAAAGGATGTGTCAAGTAAAAGGTCATCCTTTTCTCAAAGATGTGTGGCAGCTACTCAGCCCATCCATGGTGGACAATTGGTAAAAGAAACAGAGAATTGTAGTTCGCACGGCTGATAGACAAATACACGACCTTTACATCAAAATGATCTTAATTGACTGTTACAACATATATAGGATTATACAGACACAGAGAAAAGCATGGTAAAGGGAAAAAAAATATTTGTCATTAGCTATGTGGACTATTCTTCAATCTATCAATGTGCTAAGCCTCAGAAATAGAAGGAACATGTTCACTTCCTGATCCATTATGTCAGTTTTTCTATAAACATTTCTCTTGCAAATCCTGATATTAGCAAATTAATATTCAACTTAAGATGGAGCATCTAGGAGTAAGTAATCTAGAAAAACTATGAGGTACTTATAATGCATGTGTTGGACTACTTGATGACATAATATGTGTTCATGTTACATTTGAAGTATTTCAGAAAGCCAAAAGATCATTTTGTTTTCATATACTTGGTGTGTCATCTAAGCACTGAATTATAACAAAATTGCAAGGGAAGAAATTTTAGATAGGTTAACTATCAAAAAAAACTATTATCTTTTTAGCAAACACAGCTGTCCGAATACAACTACATCAGGCAGTGTTTTCTAATTATTACAGAAAGCGATACTTGGCCAAATGTTCTGTTCAAGTTTATATGAGTTTGGCCCTTCAAAAAAAAAAAAAAAGAATATCACTTTGGTTGTGCACTGATGCACTAAGTCTACAAGGCTAATATGTAGCTTCAATTGATCTTATTATATAATGTTCAAATTCTCCAAGAGGATGTTTGCCAACGCACGGAGCTTTTTGCAAGTTCTAAATGACCTGACAATCAACCCCAAAGAATTAGGCTAGGATTTTGGTCTAGCATTTCAGTATTTTGTACTTTATACACTCTAGATGTTCCCGTCTATCTTAGTTTCATATCATCAAAATTTGTTGATAAAAACTACAACTTTTTTTCGGGTGTTAGAAAGGAGGCCAAATCCTATTACAAAATAGAATTTAAAGTTCAAGTATGATGGACTGATCACTGGTGTAAGGATAACCACATATCCTCTAAGGAGGAAAATAGACACCTCTACCTTCTCAAAGAAAAAAAGAAAGAAAATAGACCCCTCTAATTGTTCTTAGATGATTTGTTAAATTGAATATCCATAGACTTGGTTTCCATTGTAATAAGTTCAGGAGCTAGATCGTTTATTTACATTTTTGTAAAACACATTTATAAACAGGATGAGTAAATACAATTAATCTATGCGAAAAAGATATATTAGAAAGCACTAGAATGAAGTATTTATCTACTCTCACTATAGAAAATCAGCACATACTTGCTGGGAAGTAGTAGTGAGCTGCTGCTCCAAGTCATGCATCTTATCCTTCCTCTCTAAAAAATCCTTATCTTCCTCCATTGTGACTTGTTTTGCTCCCACCCAATCATGCACCATCGACTGCTTCAGCTCCCTGAACATCCTCATGAAATCTCTCCCACCATTCGCTGGTTGTGCCCCATTGACGCCGTCCTGTTCTCCCACTGCAGCATAAGCCCCTCCATTCCCAACAGGTTGCCTTGTGGCGCCCGCCACTCCATTATTGTTCCCTGGCACATGCCAATTACCTGGCGCAGTAAGAAATGACCTGAGATCATCGCTCGTACCGATCACCGGATGGGCAGAGAGGCGATGAAGGTACTTCTCGAGAGCCACACGGCGCTGCTCGACGAACTCATGCTTATACATCAATTGGCCTTCAACGAGGCCCTTGTCGGGCCGCGCCGGGATAAAGAAACCCCGGTAGGCGTTTGCAAGGCGGTCAGCAAGGGCAACCACGTCACGAAAACGCCTCCGGACTCGGTACTCCGCCTTCCCCCCGCCGTCGCCTCCGCTGGTCCGGGTTGTGATGAGGTAGGTCACATAATTGCCGCCGCCGGGGACGATCGAGGAGCTGCTTTCCTGCTCCTTTTGAGGGTCGGAGACGGCGATTCTTGAGTACTCTGAGGCCATCTTCCGGCGGGATGGGGAAGAAGGACTGCGCCGGTGGCTGGGTGAGATTGGATATGCGCCACCGCTACCGCCGATGCCGTCGTCACCCTCCCTGCCGCCGTTCTCCAGTGGATCGTAGAAGGGTTCGCGATCGTTGACGGGATAGGGTGAAACCTTCGGGGAACCGAGTGGCGGAGGCAGGGGGTTAAGGAGGGGATCGCCACCGTGGAGGGCGGCGGGAACGGCGGAGAGGGGACCGGAGTCGTCGCTGACGAGGGTTAGGGTTTCCGTTGCTAATCCGGGCGGCGACGGCGACGGATCGACACCGGAGAGGTCATCGCCGCCCCCCATTGTTTTTTGTATCAGTGACTTGTTTTGGTTCTTCGCTGCTTATGAATAAGCGGAATAATGGAGAGGCAGATTGGACTTGTTTGGATATCACTTGGCACATGGTCCAGAACAGGAAATTTTGTGTTTCTCTACAAATATTATGACATTTTTTTTATGGTGTTTGATTAAAGAGATTCTATCTAAATTTAATATATCTTATAATTTAAAGATTCTTAACTTCTTATTGATTTTGATATTGCCATTTAAAGTATCACTTGAACTAGGAAGGGTTCCATGGCATGGCCTTGTTGCATCTTTTATTTTAATTACGTCTTTCATAATCTTACATTTTAAATAATATTGTGAAAATCGGATCGGATATTGATCTTGTGAGGCTTTCGGTTTAGGTTGAACTGATCGAATCAATCAAGTCGAACGATCGGATCGATTAATAATAAATATATTTATTTACAATATATATTAACACATATTTCGTACTTATTACATATTAAATTACAATAACATAATGTACAAGTTTTAATTAAAAATATAAAACAAATGACAATAAGATTTTTTATTTTAATATTAAGTATACATTATATTTTATAAATGCATACTTCATGAATTCAATTATTAATAATAACATCATGAAAAAAGTGTTAGACTTAGAAGAAAATTAAATTAACTATCTAACTTTTTCTTATTCAATGATTCATTTTTGAATACTTTTTCCATCCCAAAAAGAAAACGCAAAGCAATATGATATTTGCACAAAGAAAAATAAGTTAACTAAAAACACATAGTTTGCACAAGAAGTTATATATATAATGTAATATTACCCATAATTAATTAATAGCCATTAGCAATGTGGTAGGAAATATGATAATTGATTTGAAAGACCAGGGGTTGACTCTCAACATTTATGATCGGCCAATCTAATAAAATTGATCGATTCAAATAGTCAAATTCGAATCTTGATCAAGTTTGATGGGTTCAAAATGGTATGAATGCTTGTCCATTTTTTAGGATAAACCAAAACTATTTTGATTGTCCAATATGATCTTAAGAATATTATCCGATCTTAAAAATTGTTTCATTTAATTCAATGTTGATGTGAAATATAGTATATGATGATTACTAGTCACAAATTTGATGGCACTCTTTGACATGCATGCAATCAAGAGTGGCTTCCTTTTTTAATATTATCACATTGATAATAACTCCCTTGAGATAATCTTCATGTCTTTCTTGAACTTATTTTTGTCGTTTGGCTTGTTCAATTGGGCTTTTTTTCCTTCATTTGGTGATCGAACTTATGATTTATGTTGTAATTGTCATTGCTAATGGACTCTAATGACACTAAAAATAGCTTAGGAATCAGCATAAATGCTTTAACAACGATGAACACAAAATAGAAGAATTGAGCTATCATTGACTATCCAATTTCACATGGGCCCAAGGTTCGAGATTACTTTTTTAAGGACATTAGAATTGTATTTTTTTCTAAGTTCACGACAAGATCAGCTTAACTTTGCTCATGTATTGATTGGATACGCGTCACCATGGCTAACATCTTAGCAAGAATAATGTCAACAAATGTTTGCATCTATAACCATTTTGCCTTTATTTGTTATGGTTTGGTTGGATTAATTTTATTTTCAAGAACTTCATTTTACATCAAACTTCTCATAGCACTTTTTTTGTAGTTTTATGGTGCATGTAAATAACATTCTCCTTTTATACGAAGGTGATGAGTTGTTGATGATGGTTACAAATCACATGGAAACAAGGCGAGATGTGGAACTAAGGACTAAATGATAATAAAGAGAATCATGCATGAGCTAACTAGAAAACTTCAGCAAGTAATGGTGCAAACTTACGTAGGCATCTTTAATTTTTAAATGTCGGCATAACATGGTAGTTGAAAGATATTGAGAATATTAATTTTATAAGGTTAGTGATAATTGAGGATGATGACCATTAGAAGCGATGCAAGTTATGGTAGAGGATGATGGTGCAAATATAATGGAAAGAAAGAAAAAAAGATGTTTGGATCATTAAGAAAGAGGTGTGATAATAAGGTAGGATAATGATCATATTATTGCATGTGCCTTAGTTAATGAATTTCAAAGTCTACATAGAAATATATAATGTAAGGTTTAAATGAAAATTATAGTTTTCTACATGATATATCATGCATATGCACTAGGATTTGCATGATGAGGAGCTTGCATAAGCGAGTCGGATCACTCGTGTGTTAGACAACGACTTGCATTGACGAGATGATAGAGATGTGGAACTCGCTTAGGTGAGGCAAATCATTCGCTTAGGTATGACAGATCACTAGCCTAGTGTTGTCGACACAATAGAGATGTGGAGTTCACATAAGCAAGGCAAATCAATTGTTTCATAGTGGTGACTTGCGTTATCGAGATGATAGAGATGTGGAGCTCGCATAGGTGAGGAAGATCACTCACGTCAAAGGCGAGGTTTGTGTTGTCGAGATGATAGTTACACTGAGGAGGTGGGGTTTGACTCGTGGAGAGCAAGGTGGCGTGCCAATATGTGGATTATGATCATGCATATGATGTTTTAGTTGTATTATGTATGCATTGAGTATTTTTTTTAGTACTAAAGGCTATGTATGATGTTAAAAAAATATTTTGATCATGATTTCGAACTTGGTTTGATTTGGATTTGATTTTTTTGTTTTCCACTTTTGTGAAATAGTTCATCCTTGAGCTCTTTATGCTCACCCTTTTTTATTTTGTGATATATGTATTGAAGGTGAAGAGAAGGAGACTCCTTATCAGGAGTGATGCTTTGCTTGCTCGCTTGCTCATATGGGTGATGAGTGGCTAAAAACACCACTTTTTATCCATCATTCATGCCACCTTTTATCGTATTTTGTATGAGCCCTTCTTGTCATCTTTTTACCAATTTGCAATATTTATGTATTTGACTAACTCATTTTTAGGAAATATTGCATTTCACTATAAAATTGAGATTATTGTGCAATTTTGGAGCTAATAATGCATAAATATGCAAGTAAGGATTCAACACCTTCAATTTCAAATTCAATTCGCCACATTGATGAAGGGAATCCATACAATCAAAAGGTAAAAAATGTTTCCTAATCAAATCGACCACAATTATGGAAACATATTGCGAACCAAAGGGAAGAAGACGGCTTGAAGGAATGCAACCCTAATTCAAGGGATCACAATTCAAAAATCAAAACATGGACAATTAAGATGGTTATTAGAGATTATAATAGCCCGAACAATTAAGAAAAGAAATCATCAGCGATTAATTGGAAATTATAACAACTAACCATCGGTAGTTATTGGAGATCTCGATCACACAGTTATGGTGAATTCCCCCTTAATTGATCAAGACACGATGAAGAGTCAACCTGATGGAGTCTATTTAAAGAGAAAATCAACATCATTCCAAGTGGAGTTCGGTAGGAGAATTTCTTGGTGACAGCAAGGAAGAAGTCACCTTCAAACCTTTAGTTTTCCTATTTTAGTTTTCGAACAATGTCCCTATTGTCTCTCATGGGACTCAGGGGGTATTTTAGTTTATTTCTGAAGCTCTGTGAAGGCTCAGACAGACTCTATAGTTGTCATATTTTCTTATCTATGAATCATTTCTAGTCTTTTATTTAATTGCAAGTTTGGTTCATTGTCGTCTTGTGCTTAATGCTTGTGAATGATTTAAGGTGACCATTTTGTTCGCATGATTATCCTCTCAAGTGTAGGTTTCCCATGCGTGCCAAGCCTGAAAAGGATCGCTCAAAATTGTGCATCTATCACAACCAGAAAATTATTGCATGTCACAGCCTCACTTGTGATGACACTTGTGATGAGGTTGTGATGAACCTAGAAATTGGTTGAAAGAGTTATTTGTGGAATGTTTGATCTTTCTCAAGTTGGTTCAATAAAAATTGACTGACTTTATCATTTGTCGATTTCGAAAGACTTACATATCTTTGATATTTTATATTTTTATCGAAGTTATTTCTCTTCATTCGGGTCAAGCCTTCACCAGTATCACCCGAGATTGTGTATTCGAGGAATCTATCACAACTGTTGAGAATGACATTTTCTTGAATTTCATTGATTTCTTGAATTCGGGTCAAATTCGAGGATGTGTAACCGAGAAATCTGTCCACAACTGTAGAGAATTGGGAAATTTTTGAAGCAATCATATACTTAAGTCTATGTTTGTGCTTCTTCAACTAGATCATCCAAGGTCGTGTGATTGAGGGATTTGTCACGATTGTTGAAGAACAATTCGCTGATGACGGACGGATGTGACTATTTCCTATCTTATATGTCTCATGCCAAGAAGGCCAATTATTGTGCATTTTCGAGAAGGATTAGTAGTTATCGATAGTCTCGATAGCAACTCTTTAATTGAGATTACCCTTGACCGGGATCGCCCAAGGTCATGTGACTGACAATCCATTCGTTGAGTTTGGTATCAACATGAGTCATTGTCTGTGCATCCTCACCTAGACCAAGCCTTAGCGGGATTGCGTGCATAGGAATTTGGTGTAACAAAAGGAAACATGCCAACTTGTGATGACAGATGGTGATGATTCAACAAATTGATTTGAGGGTATTCTTTTTAAAAGATTTCAGGGGATATTCCTGTGACGACAGTGGATCTTTCCCCTGAATAACTTTCTCAATCAATCTAAGACTTGTAACAGTGAGTTCTATGATTGAATCAATAAGTAGTGGAATGCTGCATGGTTTTATTCTTTGAATTCCTTATAGAATCAATTCATACATTTTTAATGTTTGACAATTGCAGACAAACTTGGGTTGGAACTTTCCCTTAGAAATGCTTTTATCATTTATATTTCCTATGTTTTTCTCGCCTTTGAAAACCCAAAAACAAACCCCTGTGAGAAGAAGATGATTGAGTATTTATTCTTGGTCTTTCTTCAATTGCTAGGCTTGTTCCTAGACTTTATATGTGTATTAAAAAGGAAAGGTTGTTCTTGTATTCTTTAGGATACTCAAAAGAGCAAACACATCAACAACGACAAGATGAGGAGGCAGACAAAGGGGATACTTCTTTCTTGGAATTTATGTGTCTTGCTAGCTTGAATATTTTTGCAAAATTTCATAGCTAAATATTCATAAAAAAAGATAATAAACCTCTTCCCAAAAGTTACAAAGTTTAGCAAAAATATTCAAGCTAGCAACACGTCATAAATTCCAACAGATGAAGTATCCCCTTGGCCTACCTCCTCATCTTTGCATTGTTAGGGTGCTTGCTCTTTTGAGTATCATAAAGAATGCAGCACAGGAACAACTTTTCCTATGAACAATTGCCTTTCGATACACATGCAAAACAAACTTCTTGATATGTCATGGCCCGATGGGAGAAGTATGATTTGTTTTTTTTACTTTAATCGGGAAAAAATTTTAACACTTAAATTAAGAAATTTTGGGAAAATATTAGGGTTGTGAACTAAATTTAGTCCAGAGAAAATTTAGTCCACAACCACTTCATCAAAAGAAATTTTGGAACACTTAAATTTAGTCCACGGGATAAATGCAAAAGACTAGATTAATCACATGTTCTCATCTGGTCCTTTCTAAGGAGAAGACAATAAAGAGGGAAGGAAAAAAAGGGATTGGCAAAAAAATTATCTTATACACAACAGCAGTAACAATCCAATCGATCGGAAAGGAAAGGTAACTTATTGATGATAGACAAGAGAGGGAAGACACGATTGACCAGCAATAAGGAGAGGCTTAGAGGAGTCGCTATTTGGGGGGAGGGAGAAGCGAGAATTGCATTTTTTGGAACAACTGTTGGTTTTTCTTCATATGATCCGGGTTTTTTAGGGGATTTACTAATTAACCAGATCTATTCAATTTGAAGCGTCAAATTGAAGCCTTATCGATCCAACAATCTAAAATGCTTGATCGCAAAATGCATGCAAGTTTTGTGAATGCTGTAGGATTTAGAATGGCACCAAGAGGGGGGGG
>LTAE01001373.1:43236-56720 GCA_001647135.1 Pontederia paniculata | reverse complement strand
CTCTGATCCCTCCATATATATATACTCCTCCATTCTTCAGCTCCACTTATGTATTCTCATTTAATACTGATCGACCGCTTCATATGCTTGTGCACACATGTAGTTCTTCTGATATATGTTACGTGTGCACAGGTCGTCCATTTCTTCAGCTTTGGTCGACCTGTCATCCCCTGATCCCTCTCCACTCCTTATGCTTCAGCTCCTCTTCAAATGTATTCTTCCTTCAACATCTGTCGACCACTCTATGTTCTTAGGACGGCCACTGCACACATATGTTTCTTTTGAGATATCTTTCCTGTGCATAGGTCGTCCAGTCTTTTAGCTTTGGTCGATCTAACATCTCCTGAACTTGAATCAACCTGTTATAGAATTCAGCTCAATAAGTTCATTAGTACAGACTAAGTTCACTTACAAATTTATGATCGTCAAAATACACTCGGGATCCTAGATTCAACAGGACATATTACAGTTCTTTTTAATAGTTGATAGTTTCCTTTGAATTTTAGATTGCGTCGAACAATTCTTTAAATGCTACTGCAAGACTTGTTTGATCTTTAGGGAGGAATTTGAATTCTGGGGGTTTTGCTTCCACGCTTTTTCTGGTCTCGGTTCACCCTTCTTCCACATTTTTGCTTTCTGTGGTAGTTTGATTTGACGTAATTGTAAATTCGAAATGTAAATAGTTGTAGTTAGAAATTTTGTTATGATTTCTATTTACGGTAGTTACTTTTCTTTTGTTTGGATAGTTGTAAATAAAATTCTGAAAAATATATTACGTTGTTTGGTTGAAATTAAAATTTTGATGTTAGTATTTGGTTAATATAAAATATTATTATATATTAATAAAAAATAATTAATTAAGTGAAATACAAGTAATTTTTTTCTTTTAATTTGTTATTTTCTGATGTAGATATATTTACATGTAATTGGTTTCCTAACACAATTTTCGGTGCCTTGTAGTAGTCACATTTGCAATCAACCAAATAAGATTTTTGTATTTGCAGCGGTTCATATTACATATGTTAAGGTGTTCTGCTATATATGTTTGTTATTGGACCATCTGATGGATCATGGATCTATTTGCATTAGTATGTAGCTCTGGTCATCATAAATATGTAGAAAGAAAAGCATACTGCTAATTGCTGTTGGTCAGTGGTCACATTTCCTTATTCTTTGCTTTCAAGTATGATATTTCTTTCGGTATTCAGGATTATTGCTCTTGTGTGCATTATGGGACCTTAGATGGAACTCCAAAGTAGTTCGGGTCTTCGGTGTGCTGGCCAAGGGGTTCCAGCTGCTATTTGAAGCAATTGATTCTGTGAGTGAGTTAAAGGATCAGACATTGCTTGTGAAGCACCCTGACAACTTTTAAACACATGGGCAGACAGGAGAGAAAGTAGGGCCAGTTGATCCACTAAATTTTGAATAATTGAAAACTATATTATAGAAAACTTTAAGAAAAAAAAGTAGGTGCTATACGAAATGAAAAAGAGAAATGACTTCTTTCATTTAATAAATGATTAAAATGTGTGTGTAAACATATACAATGTATACATTCATGACAATTGAAGATATTATTTATATGTTATGCATTATAAATGAAATGGCAACATCAACAAGAGTTGAGATAGAATGATAAACAATTCTTCAGATATCGTTCGAGTATTTTTGTATGCAAAATATTTTTGCTAAGAGTCTCTTTTATCACAGTTAGGTGTGCGAACGTCGCTTCCCGATTATTGGAGTGGCATCCAAAAAAAAGATCCACCGTCAGTGGAAATAGGAAAAGAGACAACTGAAACACGTGTTACAGACATTGTAATGTTTCCGCTAACGTTTTTGACAAAGGGCAACTTGCTATTACATAGGAAAGAAAAAACTCTAAAACTAGCTAAGAGGTAAATAAAATTAAGTAACTATAAAAGAATTGAACTGTTTATGAAGATATTTACATTTCCTATCACTAAAAACTATCATCATTTTTCTTGGTGGCAACACTCTTCATCATTCACAACCATATAGATACGTTTCCATTCCTGTCAGCGGAAGCCAGTGGTTTGCCCAACCCACTCCATGCACATGAAAAGACAGGAGAAGAACTTCCTTCCAGAACACTGAGCATATTGTTCTTTAATCTTGACCATATGTAAATGGATCCATCAGCTGACCCAGCTGCAACGAAGTTTTCATCAGCACTGATGCATGACCGGCTCCAGTTAGATGCAACTCTGTTCCCACTGGCTCTGAAAGTCCCACAGATTTCCAATGTCCTTAGATCAAAAAGATTATGCACGTTGTCCCTTCCACTAGTTAGTAATAGATTCCCAGTCTGAGATACACAAATAGATGTAATCGCCTGTGCATGAGCAACTACTTCACCAATAGGTCTCCCAAGTCGGGTATCCCACATCCGAAGATTGCCATCAACATGACCTGAGCAAAAGGTAAGCCCATCCATGCTATAAGAAAGTGCATTGCAGTTGCTCTGAAACATAAGGGTGTTTGTGCAGTATCCCTTCATGAGATCCCAGACTTTCATTGTGCGATCATAGGCAGGAGTGACAAGATTGCGGGTGGAGATTTTGCTTGCATCTACAGCACATACTTTGTCGATATGACCTGTAAGTGTGTGACGTATCCGACCACTGCTTACGTCCCATACATAAAGGTTGTTGGAACTGCTGGCAGCAATTACTGATTTATTGTCCTGTGTAATAGCAAGATCAAGTACTGAACCTAGACAACCATGAAGAGAAGAGCTTAAGGTTCCTGTTTTTGTATCCCATATCTTGACTACTCTGTCCTGGCCCCCAGTGATAAGTTTATCTGAGTTGTGTTGAAACATTAATGAACCACACCCGCCTTCATGAGCAGGAATTGTATGCTTGCACACAGATGGAACGGCTGATTCCACAGAAGCACCATATCCTGCTTCTCTTTGACGTACCACACCATCAACCTGCTGTCTTGCAAGTTGTTCAATACTGGATACTTTCAGTTGTTTCATCATTTCTTCATACATTGCATTAGCCTGTAAACATGATAACGAATCTAGCATGAAAAAGTGCGCTCATTACAACATCACGCTATAAACATGATGCCATGCATACATTGGAACATGATGAGGATAAAGCCAACTATTGTCAAGTAAAAGTGATATCAAAGATGGAAAAGAGAAAAAATAAAAATAAAACTCCATCTTGAAGGACATTTGCAATTGATCAGTACTAACATGCTTCTTTTTATTTGATTAGCTTTCTTTAACTCATGGTGATGACGCATAATGTTTATGTAATGAGTACAATTCAAAATCAATGCCAGAAGCGCATACAACAAACAAGCAATTATATCAAGATAATCATTTTACAGATATCAATCAATCAAGCAGTATAACTAAGAGACACGACATATAGAAGTACACCCAAGCACCTTGCAGGCCTGCAGCAAGACGCATGACCATATTAAGTCCCACCAAACGTGCAAACCCCATAACTTCAGAACTAGAATGTAGCACAAAATGGAAAAAAAAAGAAACTTCATAAGCAATATATTTTCTTCTATACTAATGGAAGTGTAAATGAAGCATCATCCAAGAAACGAAAGTTCTAACTAATCAAACAAATATGACATAAAACAACAAAACGCTGGAGTATAAACAGCTCCAACAACTGTAGCATACCTAGTCTAGGTAGCATGTAACATTCATTCTGGGTCTGAATTACCAGAACACTAAGAGTTCATCATAATGACAAATAAATAGAACATACAAAGTTTACAAAACATAATAACTCCAAAGCAGAAGGTCCTGTGATATATATTTTTCTTCTAGACAGAATGAAAATACCTCGTTTAGCTTTTCTGCATCCTTCATCTTCTCTAACATCCAACGATCAGTCAATTCCTTGTTGTCAGCCTCAGCTTTTTTGAGTTTTAATGCCACCTCCTCCAATTGCGCTTTCAATGAATGGTTTTCACTTGTCAACAGTTGTATTGCTTTGGTTTTTTTATCTACTTCCTCCTTTAGTAGCGAATTTTCTTCCCTAGATTATTTACTTTAGGTTAAATAGCAGATATAACAGCCTAGTATATCAACATTAAAGGTAATTACGATAAGATATGAAAAGGAAAAACAAGTATCACCAAAAGATAACCACTCTGACCTTATTTCTGTGACTTCACGTAGCAGATTAGTGTTTGCTTCTTCTTTCTCTTGAACAGCAGCCTTTAACGCTCTGCATTCGGCAACTTCTACCACAAGCTGTTCTGATAATCTTGATTGAGCTTTGTAACATTGTTGTAATTCCAGATCAAGGTTTTCAGCTTTTTCCTTCCACTCTAATCCCTACATGAATTAAAAACTGAGAAACTCTAAACGAAAACCAAAAACAGATTTGCTCAGTGAAGTTTAGTTATTCATGTGCCAGACCAATGAATAGGCAGATTGGTCCAAAGGAGTAGTTGCACAATGTAATATTTCACATTTCACATGATCCACTTTATAAGATACTAAAATCAACTAAAAAGAAGAAGATCAGATTCAACGGATTATCTTATCAGAATAATCATTAAGATAATAAGTCAAACAAAAGAACTCAAAAGGAACTGTATTCACATGTATCAAGAGAACACAGGATTATGCCAAGATGAAAAGAGTGCATCATTAATTTTACATGGTTAAATTATACAAAAAAAATTCCACAATTGAGGTCGAAATTTCGGATTGAACAAAGCCAAATTTCAAGTGTTGGCCATAAGAAGAACAGTTTCCAACTAGAGACAGATTCAATAAAACCTCTTCCTTTCTTCGAGTTTTCATTTTCTTACTGTCCCTATTGTCATGTCGATACTAAAGTCAGGTTACATGCATAATTTGAATGCCCTAGAGAAATTTTTACCTGGTAATCTCACAAACTCAGAAACAAAAAGAAAACAGATTTCAAGGAGGAAAAAAACAGCGAATCACAATGTGATGTAAATTCTACGCACACACCAAACAGTTCGAGAATTGGGGGGCGACTGCAAGATGTAAGAGAAAGAGATACCTGGACGATGAAGGGCCTGGCGAGGGCATTGATAGCGGGCGCGTGGGCGCCTTCCTCCAGCAAGTGGCGCCGCCGGAGCGCCTTGATCGCGCGCTTGATGGCGGCCTCACCGGCCTCCTCGGGGCTCCTGATCGAACGACCAATAACCAAATCAGCTAAACAAGCAACGCACACAAAAAAACAAGACGGTTTGAAAGATCAAACAGGTGACCAGCACTTCTCTGGCATTTTTAGTTCTTCTCCGCAGCGGCGACGGCGACGGCGACGGCGACGGCGACGGCGTCTCGGAATCGAGAGGACGACGTCGGCGACGAAACGATGTACGGAAGAGCGATGGATTCGCAATTTCTGATATGGATTCGAGTTGGATTGGATTGCGTCGGGGACGGAAGCCGTGCAAGTTTCTTTTCTTCATGTTGTTATTTTAATTTCGATCGTGTTTCTTTTATTTCAGAAAAATATTTTCTCAATTTTCCGTAATTAGCAATGTAAAAAGTCAATTCCTTTTGTGAAAAAAAATCTTCTTTTAATTTCAATTTAATATATTATATTATGATTAATTTATATTGAAAAGTTATTAATTCTCAAAACAAAGTTTCACACGTCTTTGTTTCAATATGCAATTTTTTATCTTCAGATATTATTTTACTCCTGTTTTTTGTACTAAGGTTTAACTTTCATTATAATTACCCCCAAAAAGGAAAATAATAAAAGAATAACATAAGGATATTGGTTCATCAGAATTATGTCATAGATGTGCTAAGTTTGAATACCAACATCATTGACACTGATGCAAACTTACATAAGAAATATGAAAAGTTGCATTCTCCACACGATCATGTATAACAAAAAGAAAAGAATAAAGAAGGTTCAACATGAATTTGCAAATTGTCCTCTTGCCAAAGAGATATGTTCCTAAGCAAACAGTCACTATTGTACACGATTTAAGCATATCCATCCCAACCCTAACCAAGCTCATTATTCCTTTCCACTAAGGTACTGTTCAACTATATAAGCAGGACCTGCAATCTATCACCAGCCTTTCTTTCTCCATTACCACCCACTGTTACATAGAATAACAAACTACATGGTTGTTAAAACATAAATAGAAATCACAAACAAATTAAGCTCGTCTTGACGACCAAGCGCTCGTATACATTTTACAGAGGCAAAGAAGGTTATCCTGCCCATATTCTATCCAGTCTGTCAAAGCTCTTCCTTCCTCTATCCAGCTGTTCCGTGTTTTTTCTCGACCTTTCGATGCAATCTACACTTCTCCGGGACTTCTCCATGTGTTCAAATGAGATCTTTAACTTGTCCAACTTATCGACATTGCTGAGTCTCTGATCCTTGGATCTCGACTTATCTGTACTAGGCCTAGACTTCTCTCTGCGATCAGTGCTCTTCCTTGATGGTTGGAAACCATCAGTGCTCTTCCTGGAAGGTTCGAATTGGTCTACACTTTTCCTCCAATTGCCTCGCTGAGAAGGTGGTTTCTCAACTGTAGATACAAATTTCTTCAGATGCTTAATGTACTCTGGGAAAAGCTCCAAGTCACAGTGCTTTCCTCCTTTTATCCAAAGTGGCTCATACTTTTCTTTACACAAGTCCCACAGCTGCTTGCCATGAGAACAATCTACAACTTCGTCTGATGTTCCCTGTAGGTGAAAAAAACATAGATAAACAGTAGCAATTAAAGATTGAGAAAAGGAAAAAAAATCCTGCCGATAGGCCAATACAAGAGTTTGCAAAGACTCATAGCACGTTATACTTTTTAGAACGCTAATTTTGTGCACAATAATTTGTATCAAATCCGCATACTATTAATTGAGGACTGTCATGAAACTTCAACATGTCTGGTCTGGATCCATATCGTAGTTAAAATCATCTAGTGTCCTATTTAATAAAGAAATCAGCATCACAAGATTAGGAATTTCTCCTCCAGCAGGCAAGGTCCAAACATTGTTACTCAAAAATACCTTGTTACTGGAAAGATTTAACAGCTAGCCAGATAATCAGCAAAGATTAATTAACCATATTTTGAATTTGCAATGATGCAATCAATTATTTGTGCTGTTATTTAAAGATATAAAGCTATTTCCAAATTGATATTTTCTTCTACAAGAATGATACAAAATTATTTTTAAAGTTGCTTGAAAAACCTAAGATTGGGAACATGGGAAAAGGAGGAACTCTTCAAAACATGCTTCCAGAAGATATTTAAACAATAATCTTCTTCAAAGCTATATGACTTCAATATTATGATGTATATGGTTGGAGACTGCAAAGTGGACAAAACTTCCATAGTATTACATCCTTGCCAACCCTACCTACCATTTAATGGCATCACATCTTTTCATTCCGACAGAACTATCCTTATCTATGAAGCTAAAAAGAAGGGCATCACAGGTTTATTAGGTTCTTTAAATTCTAACAGCTTTTCCCATAACAAAGGAAACATTAGAGATCCACCGCATTCAAACACATTTGTCGGTTTATGTCATAAACTTTATACGCAGCAAGACAACAAAAGATACTCAACACAGGATACGTGAAACCCTGAAGATGAAGACAAGAAGTCAACGCTCATAACTTACATGAATTATTAGCACAGGACATTCAACTAACGGGATCTTGTCAATATTCTGCAGAAACAAATAAATTGAAAACATCAACGATGTGGCATCATAGTGGTGAAAAGTAAAAGTAATCAATTGAAGAAATAGTACTTAGTCAAAGAAAAGGAAAAAGATTGATCCAACTCCATGAAGTATTATTCACCTTGTAGATGTCAAACCAATATGTGCGCTTTACAGGGTACATTACTCTCAAACCTGAGAGTATAGGACTATGCAAAACAACAGCTCGTAAGCGAGGTAATCGAGTAGCCAAATCAACGGTTGGTCCACTTCCAACAGATTGGCCATAGAGGATAATATCTTCCTCCTTAGCACCAAAGTTCTCTATCAGGCACTTATAAGCAGCCTCTATATCAGCAAATGTGTTGTGCTCAGTTGGCTGTGGAGAAAGGGCAAACAATAACATCATTTCATTTCATCTGTTTACCATCACATATTACAGGATATATTTTAAGCCATAAGCTTTATAAGAAGAATGGAAACAAACCTTTCCGGTTGACCGTCCATATCCAGAATAGTCGTATCTGCATAAGTATGAAACTTTTAGTCAAATTAAAAAACATGGAAGAATGAGCGCAGAACTAACACAAAAGACAAAACATATCCAAGTTAAACTACGTATTTGTTACTATAGAATGTCTGTGTTAAATCAATATCTACCAAGAGGCAAAATTTTTCTAAACCTACCAAATGTAAAGAACTCTTAATTTTTTTTCATTAACAATACACCAAGTCAGAGTTAGAGCAAATTTAAAGAATCGAGTAAGTGTCCACATATGAATGATGTTTTATGAAGTCCAATGTGACATATAACAAACATCTGCATCTATTCAAGGCAAGAGTTTGAAGCAGAGATTCTGCAATTCAAACACATGCCTAGTGAATGTTAATATCTCACTTCAAGGAAAACAAGGTAATAAAAATATGCATTTAAGCCAGAAATCAAAAGGAATTCATGGAGTAAGCAAAACACAAAGTAAAACTTGGAGATGCTGTGAATTCCTTATTTAGGTTCCCTTGCTACATATGTTATACTTTCAGCTTGCTTATATGGATGCTTTTGTAGGATGAGGCATAACCGTTGTTGCCTTATGAGAATTGGCTGCTAAAAAAGCATAGAGCATAGGAAAGGCTCAAGTCTAATGCCAGTTTCCAACTGCCATAATGAAGGAACTTATTGCCAATCACAATAAGTTTTACATTATCACGCCTCGGAACTTCCACTAGGAAAAGGGATCAACCAACATATGAACACTCTGTTAAACATCAATAACTAACTACGTTATTTACATAAAAAATTAAGGGAAATTCACAAGACAAAATGGATTTCCATCCATTCAGTTAAAACGTTTTTTTTCCAGTTGACACTTTCAGTTCAAAATCAGTAGGCATATGAACCACAGAACCAGTCAATACAAACCCATCAGATATATTCCAAACAATCAAAAAGGCCAACAAAATATGCCTTGAACTAGTCAAGAATTGTGTTCTCACAGATGGATTAAAATGCACTTTACTTTGCAAGAACTCCACAGTCCAAGCAGTGATTCACCCTTCAACAAAACAATGTTGCTTAGCATTTCTTATGACGGAAGAAGAAAATAAAAGAAAATTTTCAGATTTAGGAATAGCCTTCGAAGAGCCTTTTTTTTTCTTTTTGAAATAATATATTATCAATGTTCTCTTATTACATCAACTTACAGAGCTGCAATTAAAAGGAAAAGAGAGAACCAGCTTTCATAGTTTACAGCCAATCATGTATTTCTCTTATCCGGTAGAAAAGGAAACTGAGACGAAAGTACATATTTTGCTATTAAATGAGAAGACCTTCTATAAGTTGGTAATAACACAGTGAAAAGTGAAATTCCAAATTGGTAATTTGGTATTACCTAATCAAACTTCATCAAACTAATTTAATCCCAAATTTCACTCAAAGTATGTTTTTTTTTCCTTCAAGTCTTTCCTTTTACCATTATTGCAATCCTCCAAATCTAATAAACAAAACCATTTAGTTTTCATCATTCAAAATCCAAAATTTTACTGAAAACATTATAAACGCATCCAAAAGTAATTTTTCATTGAAGACTCAAAATCCAGTCTTCCAACCGAAATTCATCCCACGTTCATCGCATCTTTAATTTAGCTCTCAAAGTATAATTTTTATGCCAGAAAAAAATACTTAAAATAAACGAACACTTCTACTCGGTATAAAGTCTTTCACTCCAAAATCATCCCAAATCGGCCAAAATCCAAACTCGACAGCAAAACCAACGGAAAATTGCATCCAAAATCCGACCTTTCCCCTTAGAAACTGACTTACAAGGGTAAGCGAAATGAAATAGATCAGTAGATGGACGGGAAATGGATCGAGCGTACCCGAGGAGGTTGACGCGAAGGTGGAAGCTGAGTTCAAGAAAGAGCTCGTACATTTGGCCGAGGTCGGCGGCGTTGCCGTGAGAGTAAAGCAACGTGGAGACGGCCATGGGGTTGCGCACGTAGACGGCGACGATCTCGTTCCCCCGGCGCGTCGGCAGCCGCAGCACTTCCACGTTCTCCCGGTGCGGGAAACGGCTGAGCGTCACGAGCCCGCTCCCTGGCTCCTCTACCACCTCGTACGACGGCGGCGTCGGGGGAAAGAAGGCCAATTTCGCCGCCACCGACGAAGTCACCCCTCCCATCTCTCGTCCTCCTCCGCCACCTCCAGCAGTAAAAATGGCTCCTTTTTTTTTCTTCTTTGGCTTCCCTTATTCTACTTCTCTGCTGGGACTTTGAGTAGAGGAGGCTACAAAGCCTTTTTTGAGTTCTTTAATTTTTTTGTGCTAATATTTTTTTCTCTATTTTATTTTATGTGGAGAGAGAAAGAGAGAGAAATAAAAAAAGTTGGTAGGCGTGATGATGATGATCATCAAGGTTGATGTGATTTAATTAATTACGCCGATTTTGTCAAAAAAAAATAAGAATTATATTTTTCTTTATTTACTTTAGGATCTCAATCAAATCTTTTGTATAATTATATGCACTTTATTGCTAAAGAAGTCTAGCATTATATATTCTTAAAGGATGATTAGAACAAGATAAAGTGTACTTTGGAAAAGGAAAAATGAAAAATAGAAAAGAAAAGAAGATGAGGAATAAAAAGAAAAGGTTGTTCTTAGATTGAAAAGGAAAAGATGAAATATTAAAGTATTTTGTTTAGTTATTTCTTTAACGGAAAATGGAGAAAATAAAAGTTGATAAGGATGAAGAGGATGAGAAAATGTGGAATTAAATTTTATTTGGCACCTACCACCCACCATCACTAAGTCATAGTCTTATTACTATTACCACTTGTAGGATGAGGATTGAGGAGTGGAGAAATAAAAAAAATGTTTTGAATATTGGCCAAAAATATATACTTACAACATAATTGTGATGGAAGGGCATTTAGGCAAAGCAATACTTTAAATAGCAGATTAACATAGGGATAAGAAGTTTGTGTGGAATAAGTTTTGCCTAAACTTTACTCCTCCCAAACAAATTCTTTTGAATGTTTAAAGTCAAATGGGAAAAGTTTAGTTAGATTGAGTAATGCATGAGCCATCTTTATCTTTTTTTATGTGAGTAATAATTTATTATCTATTTACTAAGATATATGTGTATATATATAATTCCATTTGTCCAAGAAAGTAAGAGATATTCTTAAAAATTAAATTAAATTAATCATATTTTATTTTTATTTATTATGATTGCATCAAAAAAAAGAAAGAAACTGGTGGACGAGGGTTTGGGGATCCCACTGCAGTCTACTTTGGATCACCACCACGTGCACTGCCTCCTCTCTCTCTCTCTCTCTCTCTCTCTCTCTCTCTCTCTCTCTCTCTCTCTCTCCGTGACAAAAGCTAAAATTACATACAAACTAAAAAAAGGACGAACATGTTCTTTAAAAAAAAGTGGTATATTTCGTGATGTTGAAATATTGAATAGTGTTTTGAGCAATAAGTAGTCATTAAATATATTATTAGATTTAAAATTATTGCCATAATTAATAGAAAAAAATATTAAATTACTTAAACGGATAAAAATAGTTAGTAGAGCAAGGTCTTCTATCTGTTTTTTTTTCTTTTATATTTAAATTTTGCTAGTTAGCTTTATTTTAGGAGAAAGAAACTAACTTCGGATGCGATCCTATTAACATATGTTACCTCTCCCATGTTTATTGAGGACAATAATTCCGGGCATTCTCTTCACTTTGGTCATCATTAATTTATTAATTTGCATTTCTTTTTCTTTTTCTTTTGAGTGTTAATTAAGTACAAAGCACAAAGTGAGAAGTTGCAGGAGAGGTGATGAGTCCTTTTCTTCAGAAATAACGACTAAAGAAAACAAAAAAAAGCGTAATATAAAATATGTATTTTTCGTTTTAAATTAAATTAGTTAAAAAAATTAATCTACCGAATATTATGATTTATATCAAAAAATGCAATGGCAACCATGCTTAGAGGATCCTTTGCAGAATGCAGACCTGCTAACATCTCAATCAAAACCCAGGAAAAATAACGAGTCAAATGAGTGTTTCATTCCTTTGTTTTTTGCTGAAAATAAAAACGAAAGTGCATATATATAATATATAAAAAAATATTATTGTGCTCATGATCAATATTTATTTTGATCTAACGATATAAATTATCTATATTTTAAATTGTCAAATTAGTAATTACACTAATTACATATAAAAGGATTCGAGATTTTCTTAACCGAAAAAAAATTAGTGTATTTTCAAAAAAAATAAATTAAGATACGATTTGACACAATTTAAGAATGACATGTACAATAGTGCATAATAATTAACAATGTGTTATTTAATATATTTGATGAGTATAATTAATAATAACGATTGAAATGATGGACATATAAAAATAGTTATTAGTACGATGAAATTTCTTTTTCAAATATATCTTTAAAATATTTCATAATTATTTATTATTTATATGCATACACTTATTTTTTTATATCATGTGATCATTTTATTATATTATTAATTATAAATTATTTTATTAACTATTTATTTTATTAATATTAAAATAATTAAAAATAAAAAAATATTTAATTTAGGAAACATATAATAATATAAAGTATTTAAATCATTATTCATGTTATTTTTTATCAATCAATTCAAATATTGTATTTATCAACTATATTTTTTATATTTAATAATTGATTTACTATTAATTAATTACTATTTTTAATCATTAATTATTATTCATTATTAATTATTTAAATCGCTAATAAATATCAACCCTTGGACTTTGAGACTCGGGTGTGTGGTCAACTGCGTGGCCTCTCGATAATTTTGTCGTTATAATTAATTAATTAGTCCATGGATGGGTTCCCATCAATTGATGGAAGTTTCTTTAGCACCATACAAAGTGCCCATAAATCCTGCAGCCATATGTCCCCCTCCAGTTGTTGCTATTTGGAGAGAGAATACACCATTTCAAGCAATAAATAACTGTGTGAGGTTCCGAATTCGAGCTAATAGACTTGATTTTGAGTTTCATATTTAATTTGAGCTGACGTTTAGTCTACTACTGTTTTTTTTCCTAATTTTAGTTTGTTATAACTCGAGGTATCAATTGCAATATAGAATGAGTGAGCAATAATAAACATGCTGGTTGCAATTCCAACTCAATATTGATTAGGAAAATAAAAAATATTTATATCGAAACCGGTAGGGAAAACAAAAAATATTTATATCGAAACCGGTAGGGACGAAGTCAGGAGGAATATATATATATATATATATATATACTAGTCAAGAATTGTG
>LTAE01001373.1:24579-42954 GCA_001647135.1 Pontederia paniculata | reverse complement strand
ATATATAATAATAAGCTTAAAAAAGTTAGAGGAAAACATACTTGACTAATTAATTTGATTTATTATTATAAAAAGGCTTCAAACTTATTACTATATATATATATATACTTTTCATAAAATACATATTATACTATATATTTTCCCACAATTATACATATGATATCATACATTTTCCATAAAAGTAAATAGACATGATACCATATATTATATATAGATAATTGACATGAAAAGGGGGCTGCATTGCGTAAGATAACGGAACATTCAGATTTTATTTGTTGAAGTATTAAAAGGGTAAAAATATAAAATAATAAAAAAGATGTACACAAAATGGACTAAATTATGACGAGATTATAAAATTTTAATGAAGGTGTAATTTATTCTAGTAGTATATATCGTATCTCCTATCAAATTATTAGATTCGATATTTGTAATTAAAAAAAATAGGTAAGAATATAAATTATATGTTTTTAATTTTATATCTCAAATTTAAAAAATACGATATATCTAATTTAAGTAGCGTACATCTCTATTAAATTTATATATAATTATTAAATTAAAAGGTATTTGATAAATAAGATTTTTTATAATCATGTAAAGATGTGGACGTCCGGATTCTTTTAAATTATTCTCGTAATGATGCAATTTAAAATTCGTCTTGGTCCTATTTTTAAATCGGGCCGACACTTTTTCAAAAGTTACGGGCGCCGGACTAATAAGAACATCTCAATATTAAATCAGGCAGAGGTTTTTATCAAATATTTTGAACGATGCAGGGCGGGGACGATACCCTTATGAGTCTGACGCGAGTCAGAGTGAGAACTTTCGTTGAGGAGGTGCAAAATTATTTATTAATATATATAATTATTTATATTATTATAATTAATATAAAATTTAAGATTATTTTTTATAAAATAAAGAATAAATAAGAAAAATAGCGAAATAATAAAATAAACAAAATGAAAAGATAAAATGAACTTTTAATCTTTGTATCAAAATATTTTTATCTAGTCAATAAATAAAGTATACTTTTATGAAATAAAATACTTAAATTATACGACACAGTTCTTATTACTTTATTATATTATAAAAAATTAATAGCATCCAAAGGATGACAGTGCACACTTTTGACTCCATCCTTGATTTTCTCTTTATGTTTAGTTTACTGATTGTATTGAAATTTGACATAATCAATCAAAGTAGGCAACATAGATTATTGAGATACATAATAAATTTTCATTAAAAATGTTATGCATGCCTTTCAAAATGAGCATTAGATTATTCAACAATTTCAAACTTGACGATGCATCGAGATTTCAACATTTGATTCAGTGAACATAATCAATAACATTGTAGTGGCATAAATATTAAGATGATAAAAAAATGGTATATAATAACTATTTTTTAATTATCAAAGTGTAACTTTTAACAGTGGCCATGTACATATAACTATATAAGCCGAGTCATGAGATGTTAATGGAAACTGCACGTTGAATTTCATCATTCAGTGTTCTAATTATCCACCATACAAAAATATGCTGACTCTTTGTGCAATTAAATGAATAAAATAGTACTTTTTGATTGAAGAGAAGGAAACAAAAGGCAATTATGACCCATAGGGGGGTTGGGCACCTCCACAAGCTTTCCTCATGGAACCACACACACCACAATCATCGTCACCACCAGATGTATCTTTAGATTATGGCAATTAATTGAGGCCACCATCAATGTTCAAGGATGACAAGATTTTTATTTCCTAAAAGAAAGGATGAGGCAATAATGAGCTTCCAATGAACTTAGAAAATTTTATGTTGCTCTTATTAACGAAAGGAGCACCAGGGCCAGCTGCTTTAAAGTCTCAAATGATGTTCAATAGAAATAAAAAAAAAATGATAATACATAATAATTTACTATGTATTTTCGTACGATATATAATTTGATTCATTAATTTAAAAATTAATAATCATTTTTTTTCTAATAATTTATTTATTAAATAAGTTTTGATCATTAATTTTAAAATTAATGAATTAATTATGTGTCGTACGTGTATAGCAAATTATTATGTACTCCCATTGACCATCAAATTTTTTTAAGTTCGGTTACTGTTATGAATATTAAGTGAGAGTGAAAAAAAAATTTTATTATGTCCTCGGACGAAGATTATAATAATATTAGATTAAAGAATTTCGATAGCTCAAGTGTCATCTAACTCAAGTCTAGATAATTTATATATAAAGTACTCTTTTGATAGATGATAAAGAGAATCTAGGCGACTATGATATCTTTTTATCTTAATTCAAAATATAGAGAAATAAAATTGAGCTCGTGAAAATATTGCAGGGATCCGATTCGAAAATTGATCCAATCCGACCAACTTATGGCTGAATCGAGTCAAATTGGTAATTCAAATATGAAATCAAATTTAAATTGGATAATTAAATTATGTGATTATATTTTATATAAAATAATATGAATGAAGAAAACAATAGAGTGAACAACTAAAAAAATAATAAAATAATAAGAAAATTAGTATGAATAAATTGAACATTATTTAAAATAATTATTAATTAAAATAATAAAAAAAAGAAATGAGGGTTTTTTAACACTAGAATAAATATCTAATTTGTTTAACTTAGAAGAAGAGCAAAACATATATCATGGGCCTCGTTGGATCAAAAAGTAAAGAAAGAAATGGGCTGTTCGAATCTTGGCCCATATGAAGTTTTGAGGTTTTAATATTTCAGAAATAAAACCATTTTTCCAAAACCCAACTTCAGAAAAAATGGATGCTAACAACGCCATCACCTTCGATCCGGTCTCTCTCTCTCTCCTCTCTCTCTCTCTCTCTCTCTCTCTCTCGCCTGACAGTGAGCATTGAGTACAGTTCCTCTCACCAAGTCGCCATTGTTGAACAGGATCTCGTTCGCTCCATCTTCAACATGGTATGGAGCAGAAGCATGGAGAAGAAGGCGAAGAAGGACAAGAGGAGCACAGCAGAAGAGGAGGAGGAGCAACAGGATGAAGAGCTCCAAGTGATGGACGTCGAGGTACGAAATTTGTTGTTGTTATCATTCATTATTGCCATGTTGCTCGTTGGTTTCCGCAGTTTTTTAGGTGTATGATGTTGCATAACTGAAAGGATTCCGTGAGGGGACTAAAAGAAAGAATTTTTAGTGCAGTTGATCTTTGTGGACTCTGATGAACTATGACAGATTGGCGAGTTCGTTTGTTATTTTAAGCCCCTTTTTTTCTTCTTTTCTTAAACCTGGAGAATCCAATATTTTCTCTGTAAGACTTAGAAAGATTGTTAAACTTTGCATATTCCAGGTGATTGCTCGCAATGTTGCAAATGGAAGCAAGGTCTTTGGTACTGCATTCGTTCTATATCATCTGATCAAATGGAGTGCGTTACATGTGATATTTGGGGACTTCCATAGGTAGATTCAGAAACTAGATTCAGAGATAATCCAATCATATGTTAGTTATGAAAAGAAATTGCAGTACCTCAAGGAATCTACTAGAATATTGGAATTGAATTACAGTTTCAGATTTGCGATAACTAGTTCCATGCTGGCTCTGTTTGCTTCAAGGAAGTTTTACTGGTTTTCTGATTTGGGGGTTAGGCCAACCCAAGACTTTACCTTGTTGGGTTAAACTTAAATGTTTACTGGATAAGAGGGTGGAAGATGCCAGAGCAAAGACAGAAAGGGGAGAGGTGGAGAATTAAACTGCTGAGACATATGTTATGTAGTTGAATTACATGCCTCTGAAATTTAATTAACATGTCCATGGAGGATGTAGTTTGAATTTTACATTAAATGCATTAGTAGTCTTTTGGACATGGAATGCCTTTTGTCTTGAGGATGTGTTTGCTTTAGGGAAATGTTTTCTCTGTTTTTTTTTTTTGGTTTCCAAACCAAGAAATTCTTGGCAACATAAAGTATTTTTTGGCCGATAAAAAGGTTACATACAACTATGGGGAAAATGCTTTTCCGTCGTCTGGGAAAACATTTTCCAGTTTCACACTATCCCTTATCTTACATATATATATAACATTATTTTTTGTAAAAACTTATCATTTCTTACACAATCAAACAATAGAAAACAACTTAATTTTCCATAAAATGTTTTCCTCAAAATCAATTTCCAACTCCTCACAATTCAATCTCGAATGCATGGAAACCTATACACATGGAGTCTGCAACATCAGGAAGTAGTTTTCAGCTTTTAGTCAACAACCTTAGAAGTTAGAAGCTTGAATTTTCCCCTCACAATGAAAAAAAAAAAAGAAGATTGACAGTTTTGAGTTTCTTCCATTGAAAATGGGGCCTCACCTGTCTAGATATATGTCAATTCTTTTAATTTTCTTGTAGTCACATTGTGCACATAAAACTACAAAACTCTACATTACACTGTGCCACGTCCTTAACAATAGATCCATACAACGTTGTTTTTCTAATCATTTTTGTAGGGAAATACTTCTGTACAAGATTTGGTTCGCTTTTCTTGTTGTTCCTTTGTTTATTATTTTTCTGAGAAATTTGTTTGTTGTATGCGATTGCATTTTCTTGAATCTATATTCTCATCTTCATTAGAAGAATCTCTAGCAAAATTTTTATGCCGAATAATCTTGTAACTCTATTTCAATATTTATCTGTGTTACAACTTTTTTAGTTATTTCCTTCATCACCTTATACACTTGTTAATAATTAAATTCGAGCTATATTCTTCAGCACTAATGGAGATTATGTTGCATGCAATGCGAGTATTATAGTTTAGAAGCTATAGGACATGCCTGCAAACAACTTAATCTTCTTTGCTAAAGATTTGCCAGATTAATATACAAAAGTTTAATATTCTTTGATTTAATGTTTTCTGAATCAAATGATTCTTTTTTTGTTTCTAATATGTGTGTTCTAAGTAATGAAAAAAGTTAACAATAGTTACACAGTTATACAAATGACATAATGGTTTTAGTTGAGAATCTCAATTTATTTGCCAGGCGGGTACTGGAACAGCCAAGAAGAATCGGCAAACTACAGGTATCGCAGATCTGTCGCACCAAGTATCATGATTCTTGATTGTTATATTTTGTTTCTTAGTACAAGAACTCATTGAATAATAATTTATGAACTTACTGACCACCAAGCATGTGATTGTCCTAACCTCCATTTGTTTGACCAACCATTACTGTAAGATAAGTTACTCCAGCTTTCTCTAAAAAAACAAAATAACTGGTAGAGCAGTATGCATATTTTGGGAATCTTTTTGGACTTTAACTTGTTAAGATGTTCAATTCTTTCTGTTCTGTAACCAGCGTTCTATCCATTGTTGCAGCTAATTTAAGTTCTCTGAAAATAAGTTGCGAACTTCTTCGTCTATTTGTCACAGGTACACAGGCTTTCCTTTTATATTTTGGGGAGCATTTATTAATGAGCTATAGGATTAGTGATTTTTTTGGGATGACATTATAGCATGAACTTTAGATATCTTTTTTCTAACAGAGGCTGTTGAACGTGCTGCTATAATTGCTGAAGCAGAGGGTATTCAAAATGTTGAGCCTGCTCATTTGGAGAGAATACTTCCACAGCTGCTCTTGGATTTTTAGGTTTAATAACAAAGTTTTTTACTTTGTAGTTGTTCACTTGCTAAAAGGTAGGGAACAGGAGCAAGTTGTTTGCTATCACAGTTTTTGAATTCTCTTTATTCTGTACCGTAAGATGATTAAGTAATAAATCAGCTTAATATATCTTTCTATGTTTCTTATGTATGATCAAGTTGCTTTCTCAAATAGAACGCTTAATGTGTTTAAAAAGAAGTTGTGCCGTTTTGAGCAGCTGATTGTTTTTCACAATCCTACGGGTATCAAGTTTTAAATATTAAAACTTTCCTTGATGCATTTAGAATTTAATCAGGGGTCCTCCTATCCGGGTTTCGAACCGCTTGCTGAACCAACCATCTATTAGTAGCATTTATGTGTTTAGAATGCATGAGCGTGACAGAAAGTCATAAATTTAATATTACATTATAATCTTAGCTCATATACAAATCAATTAACCCATATTTTTCCAGAGGAAACTTGTGTTGTCTCAGAAGTTGATGAATAAATTGTTAGCTTGGAAAAAAAAATCATTGTTGGACATGCCAGTGTTGAATCTTTGATGACTATGTTGAGTGTTCTTTTTTCTGTTATTTATTTATTTGCCTTTTCTTGTTTTAGGAAATTAATCATATTCTGAAACATGGATCCAGTGAGAGTAAAGGATTGTTATTTTTTTCTTTCTTTCGAGAAAAGAATTCTACAGAGCATGACATTGCATTACGTGTCGAAATGTCCATTCTGGATATCATTGATCCATCTTATTGATATCTCAAATACTAGAAATTATGATGCCCATTTCTTACGGTATAGTTTCAACAACAGAATCCATGATGTTATCTCTAACTACTTGTCTGTTCTTCATTCTTGGCAATCGTTGCATAGATTTATCATTATTTCAACTTGTTGTCGAGCCAAGAACCATACTTCTTCCACATAGCATGACTGCCCAATGTACTGGCACAATGTATAAAGTGTTAACTTAATTCATATGAGGTTGTAATGACATTTATCCTGCGACTATAATACTTACCTTTCAGACATACTTCTTTCTTGATCTGTGGATATGAAATTTGTGAGAAATGTAAATGCTTATGGATTTAGAATTTGGAGAAGTATTGACGGGGGCTGACATTGTACTAAAGATGGATACCACAAGCCCACAATCTAACAAATATTACTTGAATTTCGTTTGTTTAAATTGACATGGCTTCCTAATTGATGCAACTACTCTGAATTCTTTCTGATTTTGGTACTTTTATTTTCAGTGAGGCAGCTTGCAACCCAGGATTAAGCACGGAGTTACAACTCGAGAACCTCCAACTTGATGGGCTCCATTGTTAGTGCTTTAGTGGATGAATCAACTATATGCCTTCATCTTTTTGTTCTTCTGATGGAGTCTGGTAAAAGTCAATGGTGCTAACGTTTGGTGACTGTGTACCTCGTTGTTGCATTTACGAGTGTTTTGTGAAAAAAGAATTAGCAAATTTCTCCATTAACGATTTGTATGTACATGTATAGCTCATTACATGATACCTTTTTCCATTTTGTTGTCCATTGTGCTCAAGTAAAGTAAAACAAAGACAAAACAACGAGTACTCTAAATTTTCTAGACTCAAAGACTAACAATATCTTATCAAGGACGCCCTTCAACCTGACTCGCATCTCTTTAGCTCCCAGGAGCTATTTTTCTTGCCTGTAAGATGTCTGGCTATGCAATTTGAGGGTAATCACAGCATAAATATCGAAAATTGTAATGAAAATCGAACAAAAAGATATTTGACTCCCTAGAACTCTTTGCAACAATTTAAAAACATAGAAAATTATTCTGGTACATATGTGCTTCAAGAATTCTGAAAGAATAATAATGAGAAGAGATCATAAATATATCACAATGAATTGTTGCTCCATGGATGAAAAAAGAGTGACGAGAAAGACATATTGTCAATGCAAGTATAGTTCTTGTATCATCCAACTTTTCATTTTGGAAACAAGATGTCATGTTCTAAATCAACGAGCATACAAGCAAAGTAAACTAACTGGGCTCAACCTACTTTGAAACACTATAATCTTGAGAATTTTATGTCTTCTTTTGATGGTGTGTGAAACTTGAGGACCAACTTTGTGCCACCGCTACTGACATGAAGATACATGAAGTTATTATAATAATCCAAAGGAACAAGAGTTCTAATTTATGTCAGCCTCCTTTATCCACAAAAGAAAGGAATTCCTTGCTTAGCTTTTGCTAGAACATCAAACATCCATTCGATCAGGGTGAAAAGAAAAAAATGTCTAGCTCATAGCTCAGTTTCATAGTATAAAAAGTTTGTCCAGTCCTAAAGAACAAGGTGCTTATAAAATGAACACAAATCAGAACCACTCTGAGCACAAGGTCCTTAGGACTGTAAAAAAAAACCATCGTGAGGCCCACATTCACTCATTTTGATGAAATGTTTCCTCTCTTCTAAAGGATCTTTGATGAGTCCTGGATGTGAAGCAAGGTATAGTTTGTTCACCTTGGCCTATATTCCATATATTAGTATCCTTATGCTACCTCTATATATGCTTCCTCATTTTTTTATTTCTGGTGTGTTTCACACCTGTGAATTGCTGCCTACATAAGCAGACTTGATGCAGCAACTGAAATCACCAAAGCAAGTTGAGTTGATCTAGTTTGAGAAGCTGAAGTTTGTTGTGTGAGTTGTCACTGTTTCATATATAGTAATGTCGTCGACGGAAGTGTCAGCGGCAAACAAGATGCAGCTGATCAAGGGAGAGCGGCACATCTTCGCGTCATCCGACGACAATGCCGTCATGAAGCAGATCCTTGCCACGCACTCTCCCGACGGGCGGGAAGTCAAAACGAGGCCTCTCTTGTGTGTTGTTGAGGACATACTGCAGAGGGCTACTCCTACTGTTGTAGTGGTAACATGTGCTAACTTGATATCCTGCCCACAATTCAGTACAAATAGATTGCTATTGAGAGGCTAATAGAATATGTGTTTAGCTCCTAGCTTGTCAATCTTATACTTGGTACAGATTTCAAATATTGTTAATGTTATAAAGCAAAATTAAGTTTCAGCTTATAAAAAAACTTCTTTTTCATGAGCAAAAATGACAAGGAACATGATAAATTGGAAGATCATCTGATAACTGAGTGCCCAATTTAGACTACATTGTTTCTTTGGTCATGACTCATGCATGATGAGTTAACTGAAACAAAGAAAATCACATAATTAATACTGTCTTTTCTCGCTCTTTAATTTAGTAGTATCATTGTTTTTTTATGGAATTCTCACCTCTGAATATGATCATATGTATTTGAACAGACATCAATGCAGGCCAGCATGGAAGTTGTGGAAGACAAAATGCATCATACTGAGATTCATGGAATGCTTGAAGCTCTGGCATACACCATCCACAGACTTTCTTGCGAGGTTAAGCATGACTCTGATGATTACTTAAATTACAAATTATGTTCCGGTCCATCTCTTTTAGATGCAAGTTTAATTCTTGGGAAACATTACATCCCTCCAGTGTCACTGACTGACAAAATTCAGTCTAGGTCTTGCATGTAAATTCAGCAAATTTTGTATCAGACTTGGCAGACATGAAATGTGATATGCAGAATCATGGTCATAGACTTAGTCTTGACCGCAATACTTCCATGTTGCTGCACAATATCTGATCAACTATGTTTTATGTAATGTTTCAGATTGTCTGCAAGTGCAGTGGTGGAGGAGACGCTCGTGCAACAACACTGGCCTTATTTCACACGTTATCAAACTACACCTGGGAAGCAAAGCTGGTGTTAGTACTATCAGCATTCGCTGTGAGCTATGGAGAGTTCTGCCTCACTGCGCAGCTTCACACGGTCAATCCCCTGGCGAAGTCAGTGGCGCTCCTCAAGCAGCTCCCGGACATCCTTCAGCACACCGGCGTCCTCAAGCCCCGGTTCGACGCCATCAACCATCTGATCAAGGCGATGCTGGATGTCACAAACTGCATCATCGAGTTCAAGGAGCTCCCCTCCCAATACATCTCGCCTGACTCCCCTGGCATGTCCACGGCCACGGCTCACATCCCCACTGCTGTTTACTGGACAGTTCGCAGCATCATCGCCTGTGCTTCCCAGATCTTTGCTCTCATAGGCCTGGGCCATGAGTAAGCTCGCTCACTGTCCTCACAAACTCATATCCGCAGCCATGCCATAACTTCTCATCTCTGCAGGTATATTAGCTCTACTACTGAAGCCTGGGAGCTCTCAAGCTTAGCTCACAAGGTCAATAACATTCATGGGCACCTCAGGAAGCAACTTGACTTGTGCAATCAGCACATCGGTCAGTGACTCGCTGCTGAAACTTAATGATGATTCATTAGCATATATGATCTCAAGTAGTTAGTAATGCTGCATGTTCCTGTTGGTGCAGACGAGAGGAGACGCGATGAGGTATACAATACATTAGTGCACCTGTTCAAGACACCTCACTCCGACAACATGCAAATTCTCAATGCACTGCACTCCAAGGAAGACCTCCCCCTGATAGACGGGTCGACCAAGAAGAGGGTCGGCGTCGACGTGCTGAGGAGGAAGATCGTGATGCTGCTCATCTCCGACCTCGACATCAGCCACGAGGAGCTCCTCGTCCTGATCCAAATATACATCGACAAGCACCCCGGGAAGATGGCGAGGAACTACGAGATCGTGTGGATGCCCGTCATCGACAGACACGTCCCGTGGCTGCCCGCCAGGGAGGAGGCCTTCAACCGTTTGGCCTCCACGATGCCTTGGTACACGGCGTACCACTCTGCGCTGGTCAAGCTGCCGGTGAGCAAGTACATCCGGGACGCCTGGCGATTCGACAAGAAGCCCATGCTGGTGGTGCTCGACCCCCAGGACAAGGTAGTCTGCCCCAACGCCCTGCACATGATGTGGATATGGGGGAACCGCGCCTTCCCCTTCACCAGCAACAGGGAGGAAGCACTGTGGGAAGAAGAGACCTGGCGACTCGAGTTCTTGGTCGACGAAATCGATCCTGCAATCCTTGCATGGGTACACGTTGATTACGTTAAAGATTTGCGTATCTAACAGTGTCCGGCGTCCTCACTTATCAACATTCTTGCATGTTTGGATTTTACAAGGCGAGAGAAGGTCGGTACGTTTGCCTGTACGGTGGAGAAAACATCGACTGGATCCGGATGTTTACGACGCTCCTGCGGCGCGTGTCGCAGGAGGCGGGGATCCCCCTGGAGATGGTGTACGTGGGGAAGAGCAACTCGAAGGAGCGCGTGAAGAAGGCCATCAACGTGATCTCGGCGGAGAAGCTGAGCGGCTACTTGCAGGACCCGGCGATGCAGTGGTTCTTCTGGGTGCGGCTGGAGAGCATGTGGCACTCCAAGATGCAGCACGGGCGGACCATCGACGACGACCCCATCATGCAGGAGGTCATGACCATGCTCACCTTCGACGGCGGCGACGAGGGGTGGGCGCTCATCAGCCGGGGCTCCCTCGAGATGGTGAAGGCCAACGGCAAGAAGATGGTCGACTGCCTGGCGCAGTTCGATGCCTGGAAGTCGAACGTGGAGACCGAGGGCTTCGTGCCCGCGTTGACGAACGCGCTGGCGCCATTCCACACGCCGGAGCACTGCACACGCCTCATCCTGCCGGCCGACACGGGCATGATCAAGGAGAAGGTGGTCTGCGCCGAGTGCAGGCGCCCTATGGAGGAGTTCGTCCTCTACCGCTGCTGCAACAACTGATAAGCCCGACGATACATGAATTAGTAGAACTGGTCGCCGGCGTTGATATCTTTGATGCACGTACTTAAGCAACGCAAGCATGTTTCGCTGCTGCTATCAAATTGTAACGGATTTGGCATAACAGTAATGTATCCTATGGTGCAAGAGAGCTAGTAAGAGTTCCATTCTTGTAATTAATAATTTAATTAATATTTATTATTTTCGTTTATACTAATATAGAATTAATTATATGCTAATAATTTTAAAAATCGATAGGTTTTATAATGAAAAAATCAAATTGAAACGGGCAAGTGTTTTTTTGTAACGTCTAGTCATTAAATCTTTCCCTTCAAAAAAAAAATATTAAGACCAAAAACAAATTTATCTGGTGTTCGAGTTCCTTCGGGCTGTATGATTGTTATTTTTTTGTTAATGAAATCTTTATTTTTTCTGTTTTCACGGCGTCGTGAAATTATCCACGATTTTAATGACTAAGAGAGAATTAAAAATAATAGGGAGGCGTCACTTAATTGTCGTGTATAAATTAAATTAAATTTGGTTGACCCAATTAGTTAACGAGTTGTGTGTTAGTATGCATGAGAGTTAGTAGTCTTCAAATTATTTTTTTTCTTTATTTCGAATTTCGAATAAATTAAATACTAATAATTTTAAATATCAAAGATGTTAAGTATAAAAAATAATTGTAAATGAAATTTTTTATATTTACAATAATTCTTTTTTGCATCGCTTTAAACTTTAGTAGCTCATCTCTCCTCACTAAAGGAAGAGCCAAGAGGATGCAAGAGAGTACACAGCACCTCCTGAACTCTATTAAATATTTTCTTAATAGTTATGTTAGAAATTTAGTTGCTTGTGCACATGGATAGATAGACACTTAAAATGATTTTTGATTTCTTAGCTATTCATTTTTTCCATTTTTTTCTATACTTAATTTACATTTCTCATTTTTACTTTCTTATTATTTATTCTTTACTTTTATCTAAATATTATTTGATATATTTTTCCATAAAACAAAATTTACTTATATTATATTAATATTTATTCATTCATTAACAATCTTATATATATATATATGGGTTTAATGGAGGTGAAACACCCCTTTAAGTGTTTCACCGTGAAACACCTATGTGATCAACCGTTTATCTTTGAATATATGGTTTAGATTAAAAGAGGAGAGAGAAAGTGGTTATATTATTTTAGTTAGGTGATTTTAAATTGTTTTTAATTTAAACCATATATTTAAAGATAGACGGTTGATCACACGGGTGTTTCACCTCCATTAAACCATATATATATATATATATATATATATTAAAATATACATTTTTTTTCTTATTAGTCTAAATTGTATCATAATAATCTACTTATTTATTCTATTACATATATACTTTTATTTTCTTATTATTTATCATTTACCGTTACTCAAATATTAGCTTATATTATTTCATAAACTATCATTTATTTATATTATATTAGCATTTGTTTATTCACTAAAAGTATAATAAATTACAAATGTTTACTTATTAATCTATGACTATATCGTATAAATCATCATATTATTTTATCACATGCATAAGAGAATATTGTCAAATTTTGTTATTACAATATTCATATATTTTTATAATTATATATTAGTGTTATAATATCATTCTCATATTTTTTTCAGTGTTCTCACTTTTCTTCCTTTCTATCTTTTTAATGCTTGAAATAAGAAGTAAAATTTATGTAAATATCCTGAATTGCATTAAGTCATGCGAACAAAATATTAAAAAATATAATTGTAAAGATAATTTAATATTTAAAATAATTATTTAATTATATAAATTATATTAGTAACTGTGCACCTTCCGAATAAAAATTCTAACTCTGCCGTTGCTCCTCACATTAATATGTAAGCCTCTTAACACAAACCTATACTCATAAGTCTGATCTAATATGTTTGTACCATATGTGAGTGTTATTGAGCCGAGCTGCACAAACTTTTTATTCAAGTTTTAAAAATAAATTTGATTGTTTAATTGAAGTTTGAAATGTAACTATAAATAAATATTTTAAAAAATATTATCTAATTTGGAAAGTAAATAAGTTTATTACATTATTATAAATTTAAAATTACTTTATTGGTGGCTTTCTAAATTTAATTTGTTGGTTTCATTTATTAAAAAACTATATCATATATTTTTAATTATTTTACTTTAATTTGTAATGTTTTACAGTATATTTTAAAATAAGTAATATATTTTATGTATTACTTTGTTAATATACATTGATTAGAATTTGTTACATTTTGATATTTTTAAATCATTGTCCTCGTATTTTTTGTTGGATATATTATTCTACCTTTTAATATGTTTCATGTACTTATTTTAAGTTTTAATTTCTTATTTACATTAATCTTTTCATTTTTATATACGTAATATTTTGTACATCTAATTTTTATTTAAATTAATTGTCTAATTTTAAGTTTTAATTCTAAATTTCATAATTAATAGTTATTCATAATGTATGTTTTGTTAATAATTTCATTTATTATTATTGTTTTAATCTTCATAATTATTTATTGTACGTCATTTTTAACTTCTTTAGAAAATATATTTATATGCTATAGTTCTAGAAAATGATTAAAAATTTAAATAACATATCTTAAAATCTTGAAAAATGAGGAAATGTTTGATGTGGTTTCAACAAGGAAAAAAAATCAAGGATAAAATAAATGCAAGAGAGTAATATTAAGATTTTAGGAGTGGTAATAAATAAGGATACTTTTTTTAGTTATATTTTAGAGTTTTATATAAAATATATGCATATTAGGAAAAGAGAAAAAAAAACTAAGATGGGCCGAACATATACAAACATTATATGCACACGAGAAAAAAAGGAAAAGAGAAATAAGGCCCAAATAATCGGCCCAGCAAAAAAGGAGTGGTTGGGAGCGCACGCAGTTTTGTTCCCGTCGCCAACACCAATTCCACCATCAGATCTCCTTTTTTTATTATTATATTTATATTCCGATTAGGGTTGGAATTGTGTTCTTATTTGTGCGGCGGAAGGGAGAGGGAGGAAAGGAATAAAAATCTCTTCTTTTTCTTCTGTGTTGGAGATTTTTTTGCCTCACGAGTTCGATCATGGAGACAGAGTGCTTGGCCGAGATGCCGCAGCAGATCCATATGGATCGCCGTCCCAGGAAGCGTCAGCGTGTCGCCGGGTGGGACATCGGCCCTCAGATCGCCGTGGTATTGCCTCTTCTCCCTTCCGATCTCTTTTTGTAGCATTATTTTTCGTCGTTCCTTGTAGCAAACTGATGGTTCTGGTGGAAACTTACTTGGATCTGGTTGAAACGTGTTGCGTTTTGGATTAATTATGGTTATCTGATTTTGCCCCCTTTTCCAAGGGGGTTTTTTAGATGGATTTTTTTTTCAAGATATCTGTGCTATTTATGTTGATTAGGAGCTTTAAAGATTGGGTTTTGCCCTAAATGATTCGTAGCATATCGTCCTTGCTTTCGATCTGATGCATGTATACTCGAATTTTGTTTTGGTAATGATTGGAGTGTTTATATATTTTTCGCATCAAATTTTGTAACTCTGGATCATAACTTTTCTTCTAGATATAATGTTTATTTGGTCATGAGTTACAGTTTTATGTTTTATTGCTGTTATATTTTGTCATGTTCAATATTCTCAATTTTGGATTCAGGGAAAACTAGCAGCTACATATTCCCCTTTTCTCTGTCTTGATTTTGAGTTTATTCAATTGGATTCGTTAAAGTTAGCTTTTCTGAAGTGCCAGCATCTTCAAATCTATGTTTTTCATGTCAGATTTTGTTGTTATAACCTAATCCAAGATGTGGTGCAGATGTTGTTTCGTGATCAAAGCGAATTTGTCATAGACATCAGATTGTAACAAGCATTACATAATTTTGTTAAACTCTTATTGACTTATTTCATTTACTTTACTAATATTTCTTTATTTCCTTTTCACCAGCCTATCCTTTGGGTTTCATAGAAGTTAATTCATTAGCTTCCTGATTGGTGTCTCATATTTGACTTTTCCTTTGAATGACGATATACTGCCTTATTGTAGTTCATTAGTTGTGTTATGCAGTCTACATGAGATATTTCTATCTCAAACGTCATAGTAAGAGTATACAAGTATGTTCCCCACGTTGAGCAATTTGGAGTTTAAAGATGGACTTTTTAAGTATTGGCTAAAATGTTCTTGTTCTGTGGAACTAGATTTCAATTAATGAATTTCTTTACTGACAGTTCTAAAAATTATCTTTATTTGCACATGCATGATGCCTGCTTTCTTTGTTTTGTTTCTACTTCTGAGGAGTTGGCAACTTTGTGATTTATGCCCTTTGTCCGGGCAGAAACTTTTGGGGAACACCATGAGGTATGAAATGACTTTGTTTGATGAGTGGGACAATAAGTGGATGGTTATGTGTAGGCTCAAATAGGTATGCTATGTGGACGAGAAGTTGGAGGTGTCACAAGCTTGATATCTTCTGGGGCTACTTCAGACTACAGTAACCTATGTGCAAAAGGTGTGGAGAGATATGCTTCACCCCCTAGGAGAGAAGATGATAAAGATGGACATTATGTGTTTGCAGTTGGAGAGAATTTAACCTCTCGCTGTAATTATACTTACCCACGACTTCTCAAATTTTTGTTTCATTTGTTTTTCTTTCTCCTTGTTACATTCTGATAGATAGGACTTCAGATTCAAGGAAATGTGGGCTAGACACAAATGTAGCTGATCTCATCATGTTTTTTGTGTTATGTCTGTTGGAATAATTTACAGATCATTTTTGTTTCATCTGTTTCGTCACTATCATTATCTTGGCAATCTTGGTATTTCAACTGTTTATGTGGTTCGACTTTTTGTAAACATTAATACTACTGTACTGCAATACTTGTGAACAGTATAATACAGAATTAGCGCATGGTTTATGTATATACGTGTATGCTACTGTTAGCTGCTTTTCAGGCAATTCCTAACTTTTGTTTTTCTTTGTTTTTTTTTTTGCCAGATCGGATTCATAGCAAGATGGGTGAAGGTAAGATTGGGGTTCAAATCTTTTCTTTTTGTTTATTTTACGGTTTTTTTTATATTTGCTTCATGGAATCTGTCTATTGTCTATGTCAGGTACCTTTGGTCAGGTTCTGGAATGTTGGGATAGTGAGCGAAATGAAATGGTAGCAATAAAAATTGTTCGTGGCATTAAGAAGTATCGGGATGCTGCTATGATTGAGATTGATGTACTTCAACAGCTTGGCAAGTATGATGAAAATTCAAGCCGGTAAGTCTTTTATTTCAATTGCTTTTGCCAAGTTACTTTGTTTAGTAAGTTTAAGATAATCAATATATGAGAAATCGGTGAATTTTGCAGTTGTGTTCAAATCCGGAACTGGTTTGACTATCGTAATCATATATGTATTGTAAGTATATAATTGATCTGTGAGGTTTCCCCAGCTTTCTCAAATATCATTGGGGATAAACATATCTGTGAACTAAATGATTCTAACAGGTATTTGAGAAGCTTGGACCAAGTTTATACGATTATCTACGCAAAAATGGTTATCGTCCATTTCCAATTGATCTAGTTCGAGAGCTTGCCAGGCAACTATTGGAATCTGTAGCATGTGTGTGAACATTACTTTTACATATCTTTATCCATTGATCATCAGTTAGGCACTAAATGATGCAAGTTATTTCCATCTATGATCTTTCCCGACTTTGGCTTGATTATGTTGGAAAAAAGTATGTAGTGTAGCTTTTTATACCATTGTTATTAGATGGAGTGGTTTGAGTTCCTAAACGCTCTATTCTCTAAGTTAATACTCACTAAAATTTGTTCCATTTTAATTGGCCTGTTTGCAGTTATGCATGACTTGCAGTTCATTCACACCGATTTAAAGCCTGAGAATGTTCTTCTAGTTTCCTCAGAAGACATTAAAGTACCTGACTACAAAGTATCACCTTTGTGCCTTCTTGTTTATTAGTTTTGTAGTTTTGACTGAATGTATGATCACTGTATTTTGATTGTTTTGTTATTTTGGAATGTCTGTTCATAGATCAACATATTTATTTTCCTGCTTTCATTCTGTGCGCGCAGGTTCCATCACGGTCATTGAAAGAGAACTCCTATTTCAAAAGGTTGCCCAAGTCAAGTGCTATTAAGGTAATTGATTTTGGAAGCACAACATATGATCGCCCAGATCAGAGTTATATTGTCTCTACAAGGCATTATAGGGCACCTGAGGTTATCTTAGGTAAATTTAATTATCAGTTCAATTCTTTCTTCTAAAAATTGTTCCAACTAAATTGTTTGATGACTTGTGTGTTAAATTTATGTGCCTTTAGGTCTGGGATGGAGCTATCCTTGTGATATCTGGAGTGTTGGTTGTATTCTTGTGGAACTTTGCTCGGTGCGTTCCTGAATCAAAACGACATCTTACTTCCTAATGAAGTGCGGCCTTCATCTCACTTGAGAGTTTCTGGTGTTGTCTTGTAGGGTGAGGCATTATTTCAGACCCATGAGAACTTGGAACACTTGGCAATGATGGAGAGAGTGTTAGGTCCTCTGCCATATCACATGTTGAGAAAGGCAGAGTAAGTGCAGTAAATGTTCGTTTATTTTCTCAAAGAAAAGTTCTCTCAATTAGCCTAACCTGACAATTGCCTTCCTGCTTTTTCTGCACTTGAACTCATGTTTTCCATGGTTAATGTATTTTTAGTCGACATGCCGAGAAGTATATTAGAAAGACTCGTTTGAACTGGCCTGAAGGAGCAGCATCAAGGAAGAGTTTGGAAGCTGTTAGCAAACTACCTAGACTTCAGGTAGGATCCTTATTTTTCTGTCATGTTACTTTAATATGGAAAGGAATAGTCGCCAAATGCTTCAATGTCTTTTTCTGGTCATGGCAGAATTTGGTAATGGACCATGTGGACCATTCAGCTGGGGATTTTATTGATCTTTTACAAGGCCTTCTTAAGTACGATCCTGCACATAGACT
>LTAE01001373.1:0-17555 GCA_001647135.1 Pontederia paniculata | reverse complement strand
AGAGAGAGAGAGAGAGAGAGAGAGAGAGAGAGAGAGAGAGAGAGAGATGGGGATTGACCGGAGGTTGGATGGTCAACGGGGCTGTCGGCTGTGGGGAAGAGGGGGAGAAGAAAAGGATGTGAAAACGTTGTTATTGTATTTAATCTTTGGGTCTGGTTATTTTTTCATCACTTCTTTTACGATTATTTGTATATTATAAAAAATAATACTAAAAATAACAAAAAAATAAAATGGTCTAAAAAAATGACATTAAGTAAACGCATCTTTTTTTAGAGTTGGTGTTTGATTGAATCCAATTACTTAATTATCTCTCATTTTAATCCATTTTCCTCTTATATTACCAAATATTATTTTCGGTAAATCTTATATTATCAAATATATTCCTTATAAATTGTTTCATTTGGGTAATTCTTAGAATTTAATAAAATTATCCTTCCAATCTACCTCTTCCTTTTTTGTTCCAATCCACTCCCACAATTCCTTTGGACCACTTGCACGTGACCCTTTGTTTTTCTTCTTTTTGTTTTCTTTATTACAAGTTTAGGATAATTTAATAATTTTCTTCTGATAACAATTATGACAATTGAACATTATATTATAGGTACTTACCCAATTACAATTTAAATTATTTAATATGGATGGTTTGCTTTTATTACACGGTCCCGCCAAGCAAGGACAATATTTGTGCTCGAGTATGTTTTCCTTTTTATAAGCACTCAGCATATATCCTCGTCTTCTTTTCCTTTTTTGTTGATTTATGTTCAATGTTTGTGAAGTACACTGTTATAACCTAAAATCCCTTTGCGTCACGGATCCGTCTCCTTGTTATACATTGTCCCGATTATTTTTTACTTTTGAATTTTTATAACTAAATGTACATTTTTAACATGTAAAAGAATCGTCCATGTTATTGACGCCAAGCAAAACCATTTTTTTTCTTATGTACATACACACAATTTAATTTGTTCCAAGTGTGTTATCAGTTGGTAACACTTCGGACGCACGGGAGTACACGAGAACTGTCCCACAAGAAAGGAAAAGAAAAGAAACAAAATTGCCACTAGGGAATGGTTTGGAAGCCTGAGCATCCTGCACGCAATAGAATCCCAACCAACAATAAAAGGATCTATTAAGACAAAGGGACGTGATTCAAACAAGTGAAAAAGGAAGAGAAAAGATTAGGTAAGCAGACGACCTAATCCAAACAGAAGAAATCATTAAATTAATTTTAATTAGTTTTTTCTTTCATTTTAAAAAATCTCTATCCAGAAAAAGAGAAAGAAAGGAGGTTACTTTTTAGCTTCTCTTTTCCCGAAAAATACAAACTACAAAATGGATGAGAGGAAGCAACTTTTTTTTTTCAATACAAAATTATCATTAACTGGCACAACTGTTTCTCATGAAGCTCTGTTTGTTTGATCCAATTTTCGGAACTATTCTTCATCAATACATGTACCAAAAAGTATAAATGACTGTAGAACTGGCGTGCAGTTACTTTGCCTCATTAATCCGGATTCAAACTACACATCGCATCAGTTTGATAGATCTAGTCTTGGCTTATTTGCAAAAGTATCACGAGTTTTTCCTTGTACTAATGAATTACCTCAGCTTCAGCATAGGATGTTGGACTGGTTCAAAGTGGTCCTAAATAAGCAAGCTGGCCAATCAAAACTCCAGATAATCACTGCAACTTGGTCAATATATTCAGCCTGTGACATAACCCGAAAGAAAATATAATTTTAAAGTTGCCTGGTCCTTCTGCTGCCTTTTAATCAAATGTTGCAATGCAGGAATGCTAATAGAGAAGCTTGGAATCATCACGTTGCTCTATCCATCCAGCAGGCTATTAAGGGTTGCTATTTCAACAGTGTGCCCACACGCCAAAAATGCCATTAGAAATATGTTTCTAGATTCTTGCAAACAACAGCACGCTAGGCAGAGCAATCAGACTGATTATCACAAGTTCTTCTTAAGAATGCAAGAGTATGCCCAAGCCCATTCCCCCTTAATCCCTTGTATGACCGAGTGCTCTTACTTGGAGTCTGATCACCACAGCTCTGTTTCTTCTCAAGTTGGGCCTTTTTTTCTTTTAATGCCAGGTCAATCTGCTCCCAACCCATCATTGAGCTTTCTACTACAAAGAAAGATGGCACAAAGTTTTCTTTGTGGACATTTAGAGAAGTAATAAATGAATACTGGATCATTTAAAGATGAGATGATACCTGATGGAGCAAGGACAGGATGTTTAGGCCTGCTAATTACTGTAGTTAGTTCCAAATTGCTGGGCAGTGCTGTTTCCATATTTTTCTCCTTCGTGTTATTATTCATGACCACATTTTTAGAGTCAAAATCCTTGAGCAGGCGAACATCAATGAGGGAGGAATAGTCAATCTGAATTCAGAAAGACAGACATGAAAGTTAAACAAACCTAATAACATCACACAGTCAAAGTGGCGTTTTCCTTTTTGTCGGTAAGTCAAAGAAGCAATTTACCTCCAAAGAACCATCATCATTATACAACGTAGTGTCTGGTTGCCGTTCAGATTCCTCCTCATCTTTCTTCTCATCTGTAAATATGGGGTACTCCAGGACTGGTACCAGAATAATTTTCATAGATATTGGATCATACGAGTAAACCTTGCCAACCTGAAACCAAAGAGAAACTTTAACTTGCAATCACCAGCAATCTCAAGTAGATCAATTGACAGCCACAAACAATTATCCCTATCCAACAGAACGCAACATTTTTAGACATGGAAGAGATTAAATCCATTAGAATTTCAAACTTCATACCCTAAAAGGAGATATCTCAGGGCACCAAGATGAGGATAATTCAAGCAGACGATAAACAACCACATCACCTTCCTGCAAAATGACATTGAAGAACTCTTAACACTTTGAGCCTCATCAATGGTAAGTCTTATGATCTGAGACAATTTCAGAGGCTATATTTGTGTCATTAATCCTAATTTATACAAAAAGATCAAATAATTTTACAAGGGGAGCTAAAGTCAACAGAGATACTGGACAATCGGAGAAGACGTCATTAACTCTGAGATCACAAACACACCTGTGGTAAACGAGTCAAGGAGTAAAGGCTCTCAAAATTTATTTGGGAATTTTCAAGCTTCCCTTCTTCAATCATCAATGTTCCATTAGGAACATCATCTTCATCTGTCTTGCTCAAGTTTTTCTCTCGGCCCCACTTCTGGCCCTTCTTCTTGTTAGTAGTTCCATTCCATTGCAGAGTTTCCTGTAGGACAATTATGTGACATGCACCCATATCTTCTTCTTATGTTTGGGATAACTTAATAAATGCCATTACAATCAGAATCAGTCAGGCATTAGGCTGAACTTGGTTAAGGAATCATTCATTGACTAAAGAATAAATATTGAACAAATATCAAACACAGTGGAATATGGACTTCCAAACAAATGAGAAAATTATTCACATAGATATTTATTAACGCTGACATATATCAAGAAGTGTACTTATTGTAATGAAAAAAACTGATATCATACTTCGCCATTTTTTTAGGTACTTAGCAAATATTTAGCAAATGCATTTAAGAAAAAAAATTCACTGGTCAGAATAGAATAAACACCCTTAAAGTAAATAAGCATTAAGCTTAATAAGAACAAAAAGACGGCCCACATCAAAATTTGTCCCTATTCCAACAGAAAGCATTTTTTCTAGACACAAAGAGTAAAACTACAATCACAAAGAATATTCAGGCATACTCAAAATGCTAAAAGATGGTAATTGAAGCATGATGAACTTACATGTCCACCAGAACCACCACTAGAACAAACAAATGTTCCATTTGATTGCAACTTGCTCCCTTCTTCATCTGTTGGGAGATAATGCGGCACACATTTCAAAACATAAACTTTAACAGATTCCAAAGGAGACCAATACTTTCTACCAATTCCACAAAACCAAAATGCAGAAGAAGCATTAGAAGTCCAACAAACACTCCAGTGTGTAAGATAAGGAGTACCAAATAGATCTCTCTAAAAAAATTATTTATGGAAAAAATCTCAATGTGAATTGGAAAACGGATAAATAAGTACTCTAATAAATAATGGAAAGAAAGGTATGGTATTTTCATAAGTAAAAGTGAAAGCCAAAAGAGGGACCATAATAACTGTGCTTTGCAGCAACGAAGTATGAATATACAGGATGTATGTATCAGTATGCCATCAAAGTAGTGTTCCTTCTGGTCCCCATCACGACAATACAAACAGGATGGGATGTGAGATATTATCAATCTATGAATCATACAAGGGAGACAGATATTTTCCAATATCAGTATTGGACAAGGTAACTGTCCTCTCACCCTTTCATCTCCTGTTCAGCTGTTGGGCCCTGCCCTTTCTCTAGCACCTCAATTCTCATTTTCCTGCTAAGTTAGGGTGACTAATCTCCCTCCTTAGCAACTGGCTTCGGCCAACGCTGTGATACCTCCTCCATTCTGCCATTTTCTGATAACAGCAAGTTGATTTCCCATTTTACACAAATGAGCAGATGGATTCCTCCTCAAGGAGGGGGGCTGATGTTCCTCCATAGCTGGAACCTCCAATAATTAAATCTTTGGAAGTTTAAAGAAAAAATCCATATATATCATATCTTTAGAAGGACGATGTGTCCATGTGGTACAAGTAAGCCAAAAATCTTGGAGTTAGAGGAATCCATCTTTAGACAGAATTTGGCTGCTACAATATGAGATGAAAAGAGAGGGACTACATACACCAAATACTGTAAATCATTCAAAATGCATCACTATTTCAATGCATATAGAAAGAAAGAAGGAAGCAGCCTTCAGAGACTTACCTACAGATTCAAAACGAATATGACCAGGTCGAACAATGATAGGAGCAAGTTCTTCCTCCTCGTCCATAATCTGATCAACAGTTTGCTTTCCAGATGATATGTCCTTCGCGTTGTTTGATGGAACCTCGCTGCGGATCTTCAGTAAAACCATTAATTTTCATTAAAAACTGTTTTCCACAAAATTAATTAAATCTTGAAATAACAAGGAATGCATTACTTTGCGATTAGCTTCTTCTCGTCGCCATTGCCTTCTAGCCTTCTTACGACAAGCACTTCTGCTAGGAATCTGATGAATAAATGTTAACTATGCATTGATATAAATTTACACCATCTAATAAGTTCAAAGGAAGCGACAACGAAGCCAATGCAAAAGCCATCTCTCATTCCATAGGACTATTGAGGAAAACAAAATCATATTAGTCATCATCGAGACTAACAATATGCAGATAAACTATACCATGGTAGTCATTCTGCAGAAGAATACTCAAATGTGATCAAAATCTGAAAGCCAACCATGCGAGTAACAAATGTTGTTGTCCCATCAAATGACCATAAGCCATCAACAGAAGTGTAGCATGTATAACTACTCAATAAAGAGCACGAAAAAAAGAAAGAAAAATGCTCCAACCTTTTTATTGCTGCTAGTTGAATGTGGCCCACAAGAAGTTCCAAAACAGTTCGCACGGTTGTCATGTCTGCAGCATAAAGTTTATGTCATAGACATTCAAACAGGTATATAAAGTGGAAAACATAAGTCCATCTGAAACATCATATGTATAACAATGGATCAGATTCCAATCAATAACAACTCACAGCGAAATCTAGATACGAACCTACTGTAGATTTTAGATGAAATTTATGTCCTTTTGATAGAGAAGGACTGATAAGTTAAGCAAATTCAGAAAAAAATATTACAGAAGGAGCAACTAGCAATCTGGTAGCTGAATTATGGATCTCAAAGCATTCAATAAACAAACTCTTTTCTGTCCTTGATGAATTAGTTCCCCATTGGTTAAGTCAGTTTCAGATTACTCTTAGTCATATATGAAATTACAGACAATTTGAACCCAATAAAGCTCAATAACACCAATCAACCGAATACAACAAAGGAAATTTTAGCCAAGAATGCAAGAATAGTATATAGTCTGAAGATCCTTGAAAGGATCAGTTTTTGTTAAGGATTGATATGGAATATATTTGTTAACCATGTTTCTTTTGTGAAGCTAGCAAATAACAGTTTCTGCATGCTCTTCCACCATGACATACATTGTCTGAAGAGAATTAAACACTATAAAACTCCATCTGAACACCTTCTTGAACCTCCTAGATAAGACCATTAACATTTATGGTAATTGTCAACCTTTCCCCTTTTACGTGAACAGATCGTAGAAAGGTGTACACTTGAACTATTCAAACATCTTAAGGTGAATACGTGACCTAAAGCCAGAAGTTAAAATAACAAAAAAGGATAAGCATGAAATAGTCTATTTGCTCCGTAATCTATTAATTTGAATATAACAACATCAGACTACAGAATTTACCTCTCATCAATCAAGGTAGCATTAGCTTTATATTCAACATCAAGTGGTGATGCAGGCAGTATGCCTGGTTCAACATCATCACTGGGCTTTTCTGTTCCAAGTTTGCTCGAGCTGCTCATTTTATGAGAGCACTTTTTGTTCTGTTCAAAATGAGTGGTCTCTTCAGTAGTTGTAATATTCTTCTCAGGATCAGTTGGCCTTTCTTTCTTCTTCCTTCATCAAAGGAGCGAAACACAAGACCAATAATCATAAACCAAAAAAGGTCATGCAGAGAAGGAGTATAATAAAAATAGATACAACAGACTGGGACACTAAAGAAAATGAAGCACGAGTCATCTAAAAAGTTATTTCATAACAAAAAAAATTGATTCATAAGCTTGAGCTTCTAGATGAACTGACTAATCCAAAGTTGATTTTTTAAAGAGATTGATCTAAAAGTTTAAGATGGTATAACGCAGAAGGTCATGAATCCAAATCCTTTAAGCCACTGCATTTGATATAGTCCCTGACCCAGCCTCCCATTTAACCAATTAACTGATGTGACTGGGCTATTGAGTGTTCCAATTCAACCAAACAGTTCCAAATATGCAAGAGTTGAATAAGTATCACACAACAAAAACCATGAGTTCGTCTCAAAAAAAAAAACAAAAAACAAAAACCATGAGTATAATATTTCAATAATGAAACAATCAACTCTTGTGAGTAAAGAGAAAAAAGTAACTCTACAACTGATACTTGGTTAGGATGTTCTTCCAGAAGTTCTTCGAATACATGTTGAGGAAGGCAATGAAGGATTTAAGTATAGGGGCCAAAATTTCATGTATCATGCAAGGAATGAAACCGTTCTTAAATGATAACCATTTTTAGTGCTTTTCCTACCAAAAACTGATAAAAGAAAGGAAATAAATAATATGAAACATCTTATCAAGTACAAAAGCTTTGACATGAAAATAATCGTGGAGCCGAAAGAATTTATCACATGTTCGACTTGTGCCAGACCATAAAAGTAAACTGAAGAAGCATATTAGAAGAAAGTTGGTAAATTTTTTTAGTAAAAAACTATGAAAGCAAGTTTGATATGACAAGAAATTATTTTCTTTTCTTGAAAAGATATGACAAGAAACTCTTGAGGATACAAATGTCCAATGAGCTTATGATCAGAAATAAACTTCGCAGAGACATTCTTTTAGAAGTTTCTACATATATGACAAAATAAGAAACATAATATCTGAATATTTGTTGTAATTTAGAGGTGTCATTGCAAACACTCATGACATCATAGAACATTCAGCAAAGTAAAATTATTACATATTTGAAGAATCCTGGAATCCAAGATATTGATTGTCCACCTTCATTCGTTTCAGTCCAGTTAAGGAAAATTTAATTACTTTATCCATTGAAAAATCTTGAAGACTAAGTTAGTTAGAAGCTTTAGCTACTTGATAAATGCCAAGGGTGGCGTCCTTAGATTTTCCACAACGATGTCTAAAGAGTTTGTCAGTCAATTTCAATGCAATACAATGATACAATAACCAGACAGGGTAAAATACTTTGTCTTTGAATGCTTATCTGATTTCTCCCTTTTCCTCTTCAAGCTTGTCACCTTTTTTGGGGGGGCTTGCCTATCGCTTTCATCTTCCTCATCCTCACACTTATCCTCCGTGATCTTTCTTTTGTCAGACGTATCCATTTGAGAGTCCCTAATTCTGTCTACTGTCAGATTAGAGAGAACAGGTCCATTTTCTGTAATTGGAGACTCTTGAAGACAACTAAGCCCAGCAGGTAAGGCAAGAAGCCTTTTCGATTTCACAACCTTCCTTTTCACCCTGCAATTGAAAAGTTAGTTACATGTCCCTATGAAAAAAGTGCTATGTCAAACATGGTGGGATGCTGTATATGATTTATGATAATATTAACTCATGCTATTTCTACCAAGGTCGAAAATGCTAGTTGCATAGCATGTTCCAACCACTGACTAATACCGTATTACAAATGAAACTGCTGATAGAAAGCTTCAAAATGCATTCCTTGAGAACATTTATGAATTCTGACATGCTACTGTCTGCCCAAGACCAAAGGGAATACACACAATGAACCCACTTCAAATGCAGATTGCCGAGATTATAATCACACGTAAAATACCAAATTTTGAAGGATGTGTTATAGACTAACCAATAAGATAATTCGTCATTCATAACTTGTGATCGGGTGAGTAGTTGTTCAACAAAATGTCTCAAATGGGGGATTTCTCTCAAGTAGTTTGTCCACTCAATTTAGTCCACAAACATGGTGAAGTAACTCAGAAAGGCAGTGAAGAATTAGAATGCACAAGATTCTTAGACACAAATTAACCGCACAGGATTTTAAAGTTGGATTTCTTGCAAATACTAAGAATGTGAAACACTCACCAGACGACGTCCTTGTCCCTGAACACGTCCGTCGACTCAAAAGGAGGCAACACAAACCCGTCCATCTGCGGACAACACGAGATAAGAACGAGAAGGTGGGGAAAGCGGAAAGAAACCAGTTGTCGACGATCATATATGCTTACGAAGAGGAGGAGGCCATCGGGACAGGAGCGGCGGAGGGCAAAGGCGTCGGCGAGGTGGGCGGCGAGGTCGGAGACGGTGGAGAGCTCCGAGCGGAGGAGGAACCAGCAGCGGCGGAGACCGTCGAAGCGCTGGGACTTGGTGAGGAGGCGGCGGCCGTCGAAGACCACGCGAAGCCTCACCGGCGCCACCGTGGCCATGCCCGAGAGAGGAAACACGAAACAACCGACGGAGGTTTGGGACTCGGTACTTCGTGGGTTTGGTTCGTCTTAAACCCTTCTCGTCTGTTTGGGCCGAGGCCTCTTTACCAGGTTCGAACTTGTGTTCGAGTCCGAACTCTTTACCTTTGTCCATTGATATGATTTCAAGGTGCTCCACATAAGCCCCCTGCTTAACATCTATATTTTTTTATAAATGTAAGTGTTTTATATTATAGCATAGTGCACTTTCATTCATATTTAAATATAAGTATGCTTGCTCATAGGCTCACATTAATAACATAAAATATGAGCGAAAATGAACTATTATAATTTATAGAGTCACACATTTTTTACCCTCTTTTTATTATTATTAAATTCATTAATACTTGACATTATGATAAAGTTACAGATTTATTACGTAATATTTTTAAAAAATTAAGTCAGAAATTAAAATTTACAAGCAGCTTCACTAAGATTTGAACTTTTAGTAAAAACTTGTTGAGTTGCTTAGTTCTTGGAATGATCATTGTTCAATTATGAGTTGTGAATTAAGGGTAGGTGACACAACTGAAAGTGACCAAACTTTCAACCAGAAGATCCTGACTTGCATCTGAGCAAGTCATGTCATGAAAATCAACAAAAGTGTTGGTTTAACTGATTAGCAGATTAAATCCTCAAACGTCATAAGTAAGCTAATGTGAAGATCTATCACTAAATTTACTTTGTAACACAATCAAGGAATTGGAAGCTCATAGTTTGTCTCAATGAAGAAGTTGTCACAGCTGACTCATTTGTATCTAGGAGACCTGTTTATGCCTCCATGAGCAGAGACTGATACCTTGTTTATTATCATTCTTGCAAGTTATTTTATCAATGACACAGATGAGGGTGATTCCCCTATGTCCGGAGTTATGGGAGAGTAAATATCTGCAACATATGAGAGTTCCTAGACTGGACACCAAACCTTCAAACATGGAGCACTCATCACCTCCACAATTTGCAACAAATTACACGAGCATTGCTAATATTTTTTTTATATAAAAAAATAGAGGCATGTGGAAGCATGTCCTCGGTATGAGTATTGACAGAGATATGGCACTTTTAAAATATCTTTAATAAATGGTGCTTGGAAGTGATATTGCCTCGATATTGGCTTATTATGCACTTCAAGGACATGAAAAAGCCTGCTTTGCACTGTCTGCGAGAGAGCATGTTCAGAACTTTGGGTACTGTTCACAATCAACAATCCAAGTCACCATGAAAATGCCTCACGGATGGTACCCAGAAACAAAACCTCATGATATTAACAATTTAACAGGCCAAAAAGAGAAAGCCTAAAGATCATTAAACTCTGATTAAAAAGGTGGACTTGATGGTTTTTTTTCATTGGAATATTTTGATTATTTGTTGGTCTAGTGGTAATGTGGTATGACTACTGGACGGGATGAATGAAAGAATAAGAACAGGTCAGTGTTGCCCTCAAAGATGAGGATGTCAGGAAATTATTTTTTTCCCAAGAGTGATTGCATATTTGTATGTGGGAAGGGTTTCCTAGACAAGTATAATAATTAAATTATTGAACCAATCTCTCTCTCTCTCTCTCTCTCTCTCTCTCTCTCTCTCTCTCTCTCTCTCTCTCCATGTCACTTCATCCCCCCATGTGGTCCATCATCACATGGCAGCGGACATCCCATGTGACATCCGGACATGTTTTTGGTGCTCAGAGCATATACCGAGTGGAGGTTCAATAAGTTATACCAAAAGTTTTATCCAAGTGTGTAGACCATGTCTCCAAGGCCTTTTCTTCTTTCCTGTGTGTCCAAGATCCTACTATTGAGTTAAAACAAAGCGAGCTCTCTCGAATAGATCAGATTGTTGATCCAACGCATATGAATATGTTGAAGTGAGGTAAATGACTTGAGAACAGTTCATAGAACCACCACCATGACCCCCCACTTAGCTATGATTAGTGTCGATTTGCCTCTCTCCACCACCAGGAACACCCGAACCTGAAAAAATAACACGTTGCAGCAGATAAACATACATCACATTAGACAAAGTGGGAAACACTGTCCATTATAAATCAACAGCATCCAGTGGCTTTGCTAGGCAGTTTTTACTTGCCCATTGTTTGATAAGAAGAAAGTTGGAAAAGGAAGCAAAAAAAGATTTGTGGCATCCATAATTTGACAAAGTTAGAAATCACATTAAATATTTCTATGTTTTTTTTTCATATAAACCTAGAATTTAATTCTAAGATCTCACGGTTCAACCGTTAGCCAATTGAACCAACCACTTGATATTAGATGTTTTCTCTTATCCTGATATTTTTTTTACCTGAGTCAACTTTGAAGTATTGTAAAGATAAACTTTTATATATTGGTGAGCAAGACCTGTTTAGATATTTGTGATCAAATGAAAGTTGAAACTTATAATGCCTATGACTTCCTAGTGGAAGACTTGGACAGTCAAGTCTTTGTAATCATGACAGTGAAGCCCACTAGCATTAGAGCCAAGAAGTTCCAGTTCTACGTGCAAAAAAGTATCCTCATTGAAAAGAACCCATGCTTACTTATTTGAAGCCTAGGACAGTGCTGCAAATTTATAACCTTGTACCATGATATGAGGAGGCAAGAACTCTTCGATTCAGTAATCTGATTGAGCCGTATGATGAATGCCACTCAACAAATCATATATTTGGTACAGAAGATTTTTCAACAGATTTGTCCTTGCAGAAACCCGGACATGCTGCACGTTTTGGATACACCAATTAACGTAGCAAATGCTGATGAAAAGGTGATAATAACTTAAACACTCAAATGCTAACAAATTTCATGCAAGTAATTCATCCATACTATAAATTGATTTTCAATATAAAAGGTACTTGGAAATTGATAAGAACGATGGTAAAACCATGTCGAACTTGATAAGCTGTGTTCACGAAGATAGGAGCACGAATTCATATGAACCATGTATACCTTCAGTCAGGTTTATGTAAAACTTTGCAAGCATTCCTATTATGGATATCTTTCAGACAAAAGGCTAAGGATGGTTACTCAATCAGATCACAACCAAGTGAACTGCATAATACACAAAACTTGAAACATTTACTCATTTCTAAAAAATGTCAAACTAAATAGATTTCATTTCCCAATGGGGGCATCTTTCAGAGAAATACCAAAAATAATTAAATAATCAAATTACAACTGAATGAAGAGCTGATGAGTTATATGCTTCAATTATGTCCTATTCAGTGAGGAAACCTGGTTTTATTTCTTAATATATCCGGAGTTTGTAGTGGGTTTCAATTTAACATGCATAAACATTTCAAAGAACTTCATCCACAAATTTAAATGACGACATTGCCTCCAAATTACTACCAAGTGAATATGTAACATTTTAACTGCAACCTGACCTTATACTTTGACTCCTATATTAAAAGAGGCAGTTTAACATAAATATGCAACTTCACAAGGATTTTGGCATTATATGGATGTCAAATTGATGATGTAACAGAAGACGATAATATTATTTTATAAGCAAAAAAGAAAAAGAAATAAGCCCCTTGGATATATATTACCAGAAGTACCCATTTGCATTTATTTTCTCAATCAGATAAGAGTACAAAACAATTAATACCTCAGAAGTTTTGGCAGGGCTACAAGATGTCATAAATAATGTATTTGTTTTTTCTTTGATAAACCTATTGGATCAGAATTCTTGTATACAGAGAAGCTAAATATATTCAAAGATGGATACTTTTATGTAAAGCATTTGGACAAGGATTCAGCTTGCATACCTTTCATCTCCCATGCTATGCGTAGAATATCATAGTGGGAAAGGAAGAAAATGCTGGTATCAAGGTGTTGAATTATAAAGAACAAGAAAATGTTCCTCCAACACTCGAGGCATTCAGATCAGATCGTGCTGACTTTCTAAAATAGATATTAAGCATCAGAGTAATTGACAAAGGTATCTTCAACTGTCATTATGACAGATTGTCCAGGACTCCAGGTACATTAAACATTAGTCAACCCCTTTGAGGAAACAACAATATGAACATATTAACTGTAATATTTTCATGAAAACAACAATACCAGCAGCAATAACTCAAGAATAACAATATATTCCAAAAAAAAATGTTTATGATGATACTCTGTTGAAAAAAGCAATAACATATAAATATCTGAACAGTGCTTAAAAGAGAATACTCATCACTGCAAAAGAAAGGTTCATGAATTATGCGGCCCAATCAACTCTCGCAGAAATGAGTAAGCATTGAATTTTTCAACAAAGATTTGAAATCCACTACATTTTCGTACAACTTATAATAGATGCAAAGCTAGTATTAAAGATGAAACATTATCTCTTTAAACCTCTAGTGTAAGGAAGCAAGAACAAAAAGATCTCCTTGATACAGGAATTTCAACAACATGACAGAACACATAAATAAATGAAAGATATGTTGCAGATTGACACCAACATCAAAATCCGTTCCATTCAGTGGATGAAATCATCCAACAATAAGCCTAATATGAGTATCAAATGCCTTCCAAAATGAAATCTGACTGAATTTCAAATGAGCAAGAAATCCATCGATAGAAGATTATGTTTCACAATATGAAACTTTCAAACAAACCACATGGCACAATAATAAAGTCCGAAGAGATGAAAGTTAAGAAGAAAACTACATGAATAAATCTGTTTGAAAGAGGGAAAAAGTATTCATTGTTTTCCTTTTCAAAATGTCACATAAATTTTGATTCGACAAGTGTCATGACATACCGACATGGGAAGGAGAACAGCCTCCTACTCTAAGTACAGGCCCATAAGCTCCTTTGGCATATAAATGAGCCTTAGGCAACCATGCCTGATTACTATCAGCCTTGTGTCTTACTAGTGCAAATAAAACACAAATTCATCCATGATTCCCCTGTGAGAAGGATCTCCAGCCATGTCAGATACTAATCTCAAGTAATATGCTACAGTCATCAGCTTTCGCAATAAGACCTCTATGGCATTAGTAGCAATATCCCACTATGTCATTGGCAAAATCAGCCACGCTCTCTCTTGCAGTTTCCTGGTAGGAGATATCTGTATTGCTCGACATTCTGAATTAAGAAACCTGGAAGATGAACTGCAGAACATGAACGAGGAATTGGCCCCATCTTAGCAATTATCTCCCTAAATGTGTACTCTTCTGGCAACATGTCAAATAGGTCTGCTCCTCGGCAGATTACATCCTGAATCCGTGTTGGATTCAGGTAGTATGCAAATCTCACACGGTCAACATGGCTGTATGCTTTCATTTTAAATATAAAATCGCTGATACGACGGAAACAGAAGCTGCAATGCCACCCGGAATCAGCCAATAAATCATCAGTTTGGCGGAAGTGGGCATATCTGGTGTTCCCTGTTCGGTACCTGTGCACTGAGGCCCTCCAGCTCTCATCATCCAGATAGAACTCAAAAGAATATAGGTAATTCCTCAACTGCAGATGAAGCTTCTCTGGAATGTCATCGCACCATCTGAGGAGATTGATAGTGTGAGCGCTAGGGATCTCATCAACATCAGACATGATCAGCAAATCATCATCCCCAATCCCGGCAATCCTGATGAGCTGATCCAAAGCCACTCGCTGGTAGGACTCCTCCACGAAAGGATTCTCCCCCTTCACAAATCGACCTCCTACAGTTCCATATGTCAGACGTGATTCTGCAAACCGGAACCGGTCCCTGTTCCCCGTGAAGTATAGGGGCTTTTTCAGTCCTGTGAATGTAGAATTGGACTCAAGGAGCACAAACTCGGAGACATAGGGGCTCAACTCATTCCACCGGATCTCCAGAATGTCAAGCTCGTTGTTGAAGAGGACGGCATCGAAGACACGCCTGGGAGTGTCGCGGATGTCCCAGCCGTGGAGCCTGCAGAGGTTTTCCATGGATACATTGGGATTGTAGTAATGCGGGAGGATCCTGAAGGGCTTTGGTGGAGACTCCCACAGGGGGCGGAGGAAGTAGGTGATCTTCTGCCCATGGGCGTAGATAAAGAAGACGAGGCAAGGAAGGGCGACGAAGAGCAGCAGCAATGTCTTGAGATCGAATCCCCGGAGGGCGCATCTTAGTCTCGACATGCTCATCAACCCCGCCCTGGAAGCAGCCTGCTGCACAAAACCCAACAGCAACATAAAGATTGAGAACGCTATCCCACAAATGTCGATTACTCCTCTAATCCGATTTGAGGAACATCCACGAAAATGACCAAAAATTAACATCAACATTGTCCGAATTCAGCCAAGAAGAACGCAAAGATGCCACATTTTTTTACCAACAGCGCAAAAGAAAAAAAATATCCGATCAAAAAAATCAACTTTTATTATGATCCAAAAAATCCAGAAGAACGCAGGACTTCATAAATCTGAAACCCTAAGACGAAAAAGAACAGATCTGATACAACAAGAAGAAAGGAGGAGATGGTCGTCCGTCATTTACCTCGCCGCAGACGCCATCGCAGATGTCATCCGTCTTCTTGGAGCAATAGTACGCTGCATCCTCCCTCATTCCGCAACACCTCGACTCCACTCCTCCTCGACCAACAACAACAACCACAACCTTCCTCTCCACCCGCGATTCCACTGGTGCGCAAAAAACGGGAAAAAATAGATAAGGAGAAGAGGATACGATCCCTGACTGTCTGCACCCCCAGGTGCGGCAGACGATCAAGCACCCGCCGCCCGCCGGCGATCTCCCCCCGCCCCTCCCTTCTGATCCCTCCTCCTCCTCCTCCTCCTCCTGGAGCAGCTGATGGCGATGGCGATGGCGGTGGTGGGGGGTTTGTGTTGGCTGCTAGTTTAGTTAAGGCCAACCAAACAGGTAGACAGCAGAGCCATCACCTTCCCTACTACTACTACTTACTGATACTGCAGCAATGTTATCTGTTCATCTCTCTCCTCCTCTCTGTACACATGGTGTAGAGTATCTATCATGTATGTGAAGTATTTGTAATATTGCGAGTGACCGTGATATAAAGATTAAAGAGGGAGAGAGAGAGAGAGAGAGAGAGAGAGAGAGAGAGAGAGAGAGAGAGAGAGAGAGAGAGACGACAGGCACAACACCATGACAAACACCACCCTACATTTAAATTTTTTAAAACAATATTAAAATACCCAATAATAATGCTATCAAGGGCCGGTTTGAAAATTTTATAAAATTTTTGACGTTTTAAAAATTAGTAACTTTTTTTCGACATAAAATAATTTTTAAATTGTTTGATTATATTTTTAAATATATTGTAACTATAAAATAAACGGAAAAATAGAGGAGAAAATTTATTAAAATAAAATGAAAATAAAAAAATAGTTATTTTATGATATTTTTATTTAATAAAGTTTGATGCTAAATATTTATTAATAAAATAATTTATTAATAAAAAAAATATTACGACATAATAATTAAATATTTCAGAATTCGAAAGGATCTTATTATTCATTCGAATCAATGTTGTTATAGATTCGGAGAGGTCTCAGTTAAACAATTAAATTGAATTGAATAGTAATAAACCATATAATTCAATGAAGTATAAATCAAACCACCTATCAAGACAAATTCTAACCACAGTTAATTCTCTAATACGTTCTATTTTTTTTCACGTTTAAATTATCAAAAATGGAAATACGGATTATAGCTTATAAATTTTCACCAAATCTTGCGAGTTATTAAATTTATGATCATGAATACTTCATAATTGTTTACAAGGAGGAGTGTTCTCCTGCGGTCCCATTGGCCAATTTTGATTGATTCAAATTGACTTAAAAGCTTGAGAGTGCTCCTTAACTCGTCTTGGTAATTAATTGATAATTGAATTAATCCGATCGCCTCGATTCGGTCCGTCGTTCACAACTTGACTCCAACACAAGTTGCTTGTAAAAGAGGAACGTACATGTAACAAATTTTAATTTATTAATTTCGTTAACCCTAAAGGATAATATAATTGAAGAATAATTACATGAAGAACAACACTGATCATTTTGTATTATTATTATTATTATTATTATTATTATTATTATTATTATTATGGAGACAAAATTATGTATTTGGTAAAAACAAACTACTTATATTATTATATAAGAAAAAAATGTGAATTATAATAGTACATGAGTTTACTGAATTATCATTATTTATGACATTTTTAAAAGGAAAAATTTGTGTGAATTATTTATTAAATTAAAAGTCGAGAAAGCACAACATTATTATTTTATATTAATGAATTGTGGATAATGATATAATTATTAAAAAATATTTGATAAATATAAAGATTGAACTAATTGATAAATATAAAATGACATAAACATATATGAACAAATAAATTAACATTATTATATACATAAATTTTATTATTATAACAAAATAAGTAATTTATATGAATAAATAATGA
>LTAE01001372.1:2022-56725 GCA_001647135.1 Pontederia paniculata | reverse complement strand
TATATATATATATATATATATATATATGCTAAATTGGTTGTAATTTTATTCTTATAGGTGAAATATGAATTTTGCAAAGTTCGAAAAAGGGATGGCATCAACTTCATAGGTGACAAAATAAAATTTTATTACATCATGTGCTCTTGGAAGAGGGAGAGGAAAAAGATCATTATGGTCATTGGGAGTGTCTGAATACACTTCACTTGTGATTAATAAAAGAACAAATTTTCATATCAATGATCGTCGAAGGATGTCACAAACAAATGCTCATTTCTTGGAATATGATTCTGAACAAGTGCTGGAGGATAATCCATTAGAACATGATGTTAACCCCTCACTTTTTGAATCCGAACAACTTGAAGATGATGGTCCATTCGAAGATGTTGATCCTAATATGCCTAATGATGTTACACAAGAAAGTTAAGGAATTGAAGAAGTAAGAATAAAAGTTTCTAATATTATTGAATCAGCTATGTTGTTATATTTTATAATATACTTTTTATAAGTTCTGATGGTCAAAACAAAAAGAAAGTATGGAAGGAATAAGTGTAAACAAGTTGCCGGACTTGTTGGAAAAAAAGATGAATATTATCTTTTATAACAATCGAGTTGTTGGTGAAAATCATGAATATTTCTCAAGACACTTGGGTATGTTAGTTCGTGATAGGAGGATATGTCCCATTAGGGTAATGCATGAAAGGGAATTACAGAGGAAAAAAAAGAACATATGTGGGTTGCAGTTGTGGTACTATTTTTTTCCATTTTATATTTATCAGGAATCCACCACCAGCATCAGGAATCCACCACATCCGATGATCATAAGACACTCAATATGTAAGACTACAAATACATAAGATAAGTAATAATCATTAGCATGCATATCAAGATGGCATTAAATCAGATTTTATACTATAATAATGGTCATCATAGTAAAATAACATAATCTAAGTATGTCGTAAATATAAAGGTACAATCATACTCTCTTGGAACAACACGAGGAGTTCATACCTATCATATACCGTGGAACAACATTAGAGAAATTATCCTTATCCTGGAATACATTCAGGAATACATCTACCCTGAAACAACATAAGGGGAATTACAATATCCTCGAACAATATTAGGATTGTATCTCATGTTTTGGAATATCATGAGAACATAAATAGAGTCAATCATATTATGGAACAACATCATGATTATACCTATGCTCCGGAACAACATCATGACATAAACAAGATACACGATCCCTATAATGGTGTAAGAACTTTAATATGAAATTACTTTAATGATCTTAGATCTTATCCCATTAATGTGTTCATATGACTTTGGGGTAATTTAATTAATTGCTCATGAGTCTTCAGGTATGTCGACTGCTAGTGATGGTGCACTAACCACGTCCAATGCCCAAAAATGAGAGGATGCATGTGTATCCTCATCGTTGAACAACGGGAGTTAGCTGTCATTAATGTGTTCATATGACTTTGGGGTAATTTAATTAATTGCTCATGAGTCTTCAGGTATGTCGACTGCTAGTGATGGTGCACTAACCACGTCCAATGCCCAAAAATGAGAGGATGCATGTGTATCCTCATCGTTGAACAACGGGAGTTAGCTGAACAATAGGAACTAAGTAGCAACCCGCCCTATCTCATTAACACTGCGGCTCCAAAAAATAGTTGACGTCCTATTTGTGTTATTAATCTTGCACCCTTACCTCAACAAGGTTCTTAGGTTTTCTATTGTCTAATATTTAAAAGATTCTAGAGTTTAATCTATCTAAAGTCAAAAGCAAGGTATTGGGTCGAGGACGCGAGCAGTGTGATCAAAAAATGGTCTATATCCTATATGGTCAACACAGACCACGTCAGGTTAACGCGGGTTGCGTGGTGTCTAGGGTTTCCGTCGCCGCACCGCGTTCGTGTCCGCCTCGTAACGCCCCGCATTGTGCTCCGTGTCCGCGATCGTTGGTCGCGCACCGTGTCGCTTGCCATGTCCGTTCTCCGCGTCCGGGTTCGCCTCGCCCGCGCTCCACTCCGATGCCGCGTAATGCGTTCACTGTCACGCCCACGTTCGACGTCGCACACTATGTCACTTGTTGTGTCCATGCCGCCTAGCCGTCTAGCCTACACTCCGCGTGTGAAGAGCATGGACTGCGTGCGAGGGACACGGTCCATGTGGGCACGTGTGTCTAGGGTTTCCCTACGTCGCACCCGCATTTTGCGTTAGATCTACGCGGGCCGTGTCGTGTTGTCTTCTCGAGCCTCGGACGTCATGCAATTTCGTCGGATTTCTAGGCTATTTTTCTAGTGGTTCTCGAGTCCGATCAGATAATGAGAAAAAACTCTTCTTTCAATGCCCTATCAAATATAAAACAAATCACTAGGAAAAGTGAGAGAAAAATCCATACAAATACGTAAAGTTCATAACATCATCTTATGTACAAGGAATTCGTCCGAAAATATACTTTCGAGTTCGTCGGGATTTGTTCTTTATTTTCTAGTTATGAAGATATTTTTGGAGGAGATAAAATCTGAGTAAATTTGAATTTGAATTCGGTTGAAGAATATTTTTGAAATTAAAAAAATTGAAGAGTTACAAACAAATTATAAGATTAGAAAATGAAGCAAGTTTACAAACAAGATTAAAGAAAAAACAACGGAAAATAACTATATAAACACCATGCAACTACAACGATGGCAAATTAACACTTCATAACTTCTAAGAAAAGAATAACGTCATTTTTTGGAGCAACAATCGAGATTTATTCACATACAAAGAATACAATCCAAGAATTAAAACATGAGAGATTGATGGTCATAAAAAAAAATTAAGAAACAAACAATGGAGACAATATAACAATCACAATATTAAAAGAACAAAGATATAAAAATAGATGTGAGGCCCATAAAGAATGTAATACTTTAAAATTTCAAAAGAATAGAAATGACATGGAAAAGGGATGCTACAGTGATTTTTGTCGATAGCATCAACTCGGAATAGAATAAGACTGAAAAGGGTAAAAATTAGAAAAAAAAATGACAAAATGGATATAAATATATTTTTTTTCGGTGGTTGGATATAAATATTTTTGACCTGTGAAGTGTGAAATATGACCGAATACTTCAAACCATGTTTGCCAAATGAGCGGCGCACCACCCTTATAAACCTGACCCCAACTAAAAGATGACCCACTCATCGAACCCCAGAACTTATTAGGGTTTCGTCTTCTCACTGCCCCTCGATCGCGTCCATTGGCTCCACTCCCAGGTTTGATCCGTATAAAGGCGGAGACGACCGCCCTCTCCGCCCTCCTCCTCCTTTCAAATCCGCTCACAAAAAGTTCTCTAGGGTTTTCGCCGGAAGAATGTCTCTGAGGCCGAGCGAGAGGGCGGAAGTCCGCCGGAACAAGTACAAGGTGGCCGTCGATGCCGACGAGGGCCGCCGGCGGAGGGAGGATAACATGGTCGAGATCCGCAAGACCCGAAGGGAGGAGAGCCTCCAGAAGAAGCGCCGCGAGGGGATGCAGGCCGCGCAGCCCTTCGCCCAGCCGATCCACGCCTCCGCCCTCGAGAAGAAGGTGATCCATTCCCATTCGATCGTCAATTTAGGTTTTTGATTTGTAGATCGCTGTTCGCTCTATCCCTCTTCTAGGGTTTTTGGGCGCCCTTATTTTTCTTCGATGTTCGTAATCGAAACTAGGGTTAACTTTAACGAGTTGGGTCTCACAGTGTTTTTTGTCTCCTTTTGACCTGAATTGCGAAATCCCAGTTAGAGAGCATCCCTGGAATGGTGGCCGGTGTTTATTCCGATGATAGCACGCTCCAATTGGAATCCACAACGCAGTTCCGGAAATTGCTTTCGATAGGTAAGATCATAGGTTCAGTACTTCGTTACGAGCTTACTGAGGGGTTATATTGCTAATTATGGAGTCCTTGTTTGATTTTGTTAGAGAGGAGCCCTCCGATTGAGGAGGTTATTCAATCAGGCGTGGTTCCCCGCTTCGTGGAGTTTCTTCAGAGGGAAGACTACCCTCAGCTTCAGGTGTGTAGTTTATTTTTTGCGAGGTTGCAGCTGCATGCGATCGATATATTGATGTTCTTGTTGATACTAATTTGTGCTTGTTTAAAATGATCTGAGCAGTTTGAAGCTGCTTGGGCACTCACAAATATAGCCTCTGGTACCTCGGAGAACACTAAGGTTGTTATTGATCATGGAGCTGTTCCCATCTTTGTAAAGCTTCTTAGTTCCCCTAGTGATGACGTCCGTGAGCAGGTAAAGCATATTCCAGATGATGATTGCTCCTTTTGGTTTAAGACATTTTTTCTTCAGAAACATTAATTTTCTTATCTCCTATTGTTGGCCTGTTTCGTTCATGGTTGTCTTGTTGGAGCTTGCAGGCTGTTTGGGCGTTAGGAAATGTTGCAGGTGACTCTCCTAGATGCCGAGATCTTGTGCTTGCAAGTGGAGCATTGTTCCCACTGCTTCAGCAGCTGAATGAGAACGCCAAGCTCTCTATGTTGAGAAATGCCACTTGGACTCTATCTAATTTCTGCAGGGGCAAGCCTCAGCCAACCTTTGAACAGGTTTATTTCTTGTCTACAACACTGATTTTCATTACATACATTGTTGTAGCATGTGTTGAAATGTTCTATTTTCTTCTGATTTACAGGTTAAGCCTGCCCTTCCAGCTCTTGAGCGGCTAATTCACTCAAATGACGAGGAAGTTCTTACTGATGCATGCTGGGCACTGTCATATTTGTCAGATGGTACCAATGACAAAATTCAAGCTGTGATAGAAGCTGGTGTTTGTCCTCGGCTTGTGGAGCTCCTTCTGTATGTATTCAGCTTGTTTTATCAATCTAACCTTATCCAAATAATTTGTGTGTTTATGCTCTAATTATGTTGATTACAGTCACCCCTCGCCATCTGTGCTCATTCCAGCCCTTCGCACTGTTGGTAACATTGTTACTGGAGATGATATTCAGACCCAGGTGTGTAACTGATTACTGGTATTCTCAATCTTATTTATTGATTTATCTTATACATTTTCCGTTCTCCCCCTTAAATGCTTGCTTGGTTTCGTGCACAAATGTATATGCAATTTAGTATCTTAGCTTTTATTTATTCATAAAAGCTTAAGTTCCAATGACTTATGAGCTAATCTACGACACAGATATTTCATTTTATTATACATGCTAGTTGTCAGTAACTTTTATTTGTGTTGTATACATTTTTTTCTATGTGGGTTTTTTGTTGTACACATTCTTATATTATCAAATGTGATGAGTTTGATTCTTTTTTAGTAATCATATTGTTTTTTGTCAAAAAATCTGTCTAGAGTTTAGTAGTTATTCTATTTGTTTTCAACAATCCAACCAATGATGACTTCATCAAATATCTTCACATGGTTATATTCCAAAAGCCACTTGATTGCATTATTTTATGGTATTCCACATACACTTATTGGTTCTCATGTCTCCGAGATTTCTAATTGCGATTCTGGATTCTCCGCAAGAGATTTGTATAAGTTCACTGTTTCCACTTGATTGACTTGCTCAATAGCTGTTGAACATGCGAGTTTGATTCGGGATATCATGATGCTCACCTAGGTGTATTTATTTGTATAACTGCCATCTAGTGTACTGGCTTGTTAATTTCCTCAATATAAGTTTTTTTTTTTGTTGCGATGTTATTACATAGTTTCAATTGTTAGGATTGACTTTCAGTGTTTCTATGTCCATGGTTGAATTATATGAATTACTTTTTTTTATTGTTGGTTCGAAGTATATATCTATATATATAGCATGGTTTTGGAGGCATTTTTCATAATATTTTATTTTCTATAATATGAAGTGCTGTTCGATAAAGTTTATGCATCTTCTACAAACATTTAGTTTTCTTGAAGTGAAGACTGTTCCATATAAAACATGGAGTAGATTCAAGATTCCATCAATTGTTATATCATGGTTTGTATATAGAACAATGTTTCCTTTGAGTTACTTAGTCAACTTATTTCCTTTTTTGCTAGCATCCACTAATTGGATTGAGGTATATTTCAAATGATCCTTTGGATTGTTTGTGATGAATTATACCTTATGGTGTTTGAACAATTATTTCTCGTAACATTGGGCCACTTCTAAATCCTAGAAAATGATTGTGTTATTCATCACTCTTTTGCTGTTACCTTATGTGGATTATCTCATAGTTTTGTTGCCTTTTCAGCCATATTCTAGTTTGTAAATTTTGCATTTTATTTTAATATTTGTGAAATACATGTTTTTGTCTGCAGTATGTTATAAATCACAATGCACTTCCTTGCCTTCTGAGTCTGTTGACTCACAATCATAAGAAGAGCATCAAGAAGGAAGCTTGCTGGACAATATCCAATATAACAGCTGGAAACAAGGATCAAATACAGGTAGTTCACTATAGGTTTTTTGCTATTTTTATTGAGGATTCTGATTGATGTTTATCTATGATGATGTTACATATACTGACATGTGTATTTTACGTGTCTTGTATTGTTTTGTTATTTATGAATTCCAATGCCCTTTATGTGTTGATTCCAGGCTGTAGTTACTGCTGGTATTATTGCTCCTTTAGTACACTTGCTTCAGACTGCAGAATTTGATATCAAGAAGGAAGCAGCATGGGCCATCTCCAATGCCACATCTGGTGGAACCCATGAACAAATAAAGTATTTTCAGAGAGATCTTAATTTCTTTGTTTGGATTTTCAATATGTCCAAAGTTCTTATTATTAACTCTTTTTTGTTTTTTGTTGTCAGGTATCTTGTGAGCCAGGGATGCATCAAACCATTGTGTGATCTACTTGTTTGCCCAGACCCAAGAATTGTGACAGTTTGCTTGGAAGGGCTCGAGAACATCTTAAAGGTTGGCGAGGCTGAGAAGACCATGGGTACCTCAGGGGGTGTGAATATGTACGCCCAGATGATTGATGAAGCTGAGGGCTTGGAGAAGATTGAAAATCTTCAGAGCCATGATAACACTGAGATTTATGAAAAAGCTGTTAAGATTCTTGAAACCTATTGGTTGGAGGAGGAAGATGAAGCTATGCCTACAGGTGATGGTGCTCAAGCTGGTGGCTTCCGTTTTGGGAACAACGATCAGCTTCCTGTTCCCTCCGGTGGATTCAACTTCAGTTAGAGAGGTATGAACCTATAACAGCAGTGATGGGAGGTGACCATATGTTGAATATTGGAAGCACATGACATAGATGGTCCTCTTTTTCTTCTGTCAATTGTAGGCTATCTTTTCCAGGTCTTGAAGGAAAATGGTGCCTTTTGGGTGTCCTTTGCGGTCGGTCAGTTGGGAGGAGAGTCCAGTCGGTTTGGGTCCTGTGGGTCCAGTCTATGATGTCCGGTCCAGGTGGTACCAATAAAATGGTTGTATAAGGGATTCCAGCGATGGCTAATTTTTTCTGGTAATTTTAATGCTTGTATGCCATCACAAATTTATGGATGTCAGGAAATGGGGGGTATTTGTCAAACCAAGGCAGGAGATTTCTGATACAGGATATTCTGGTTTTGCCTCCTGTATAGCATGATCTCTTTATTTTTTTTAGTTTCGATAGAGTTGTTATTCATGGTTAGTATGGCTTAAAAGGTCTCACGATCGAGGCCTAATCTGATAGAGTATATTGTAGCTTGTCATGTAAGCCTTTATTGTCTTCAATGTATTTGGGAAAAATGCAATGATCTTATTTGTCCGGTTTTTATTTATTAAGGTCTACTTTATTTTACTTTTTTAAATAAAAAAGTCACTTGTATCATCTTTTTTTAAAAAAAAAGTCATTTGTATCACTCCGTTTGCAAGTGTTTTCCTTCGATTCATTCTTGTTTGTATAGTTTAAGTATTGGAAATTATGTTATTTCTTTCTGAAAATATCCTCTGTTGTGTCGGCAAAATTTAGTGTGCTTTTATGAGGCATTTGAGAGGTTTTGATTGGTTTGTTTGTACTCTTTTTTGTATTTCCGTTTTTTTTCTTCTGTTTCCTCTTGTGGTGGGTGAGATGTTTGTGCTGGTTCTCTCTGATATAATTGCTCTTGACAATATCGGTGTTTTTTGGAGCCGTAAGCCACATGTATAATCATTTTAAGGCATTTAACATGTGAATTTGGTGTTTATTACTTTTTGGTTTCATTGTTTAGTGATATAACGTTATTTTAAGATGAGTAAATTTGACGGACCATTTCTCAGTTATAGTATTTTTTTATTGCCCAATAAATGTGAAAATTTGTTTTTATACCTTGAAGTTTCATTTTGTTTTGGTGGTATTTTTGCACACTGAACTGATAGATATTTGACAAGGGTAACCCAAACTATATCACTTGTGGTCCACAATTTTGTTTGGTTATCATGAATTTGTTGTAAGTTTTATATTTGATATGGATATGCTGGAATAATGCTCTTTATTGAATTACTGGGTCGTGTTGTTAGGAAGTGATATGCATGTTGATAGAGTGTTTGGACGTATAAAAAAATAATCAATTTGTTGACTGTTCAATGGTCAGTCCGTATATTTTTTTATTGATCACATTTCATGATTATTTCAACACTATTCTCCCAAGAAGCACACCCTACGCAACATCTATATTATCTTTATGTAATGTTTTTTTTTAAAAGATCCTTGTGTTTATTTTTTCATGGGTAGATCTTTGTGTTATTTGATCTTGATGGAATTGGCACAGTTTGGTAGGGAATTCGTCGAAGTTTATATGATGAGAACGTGCCTACCTTATTGCCATTTTGTTTAGGCGTACTTTTATAGTATCAATCAATAAATTTTGTAGTCCTTTTAATTGGTGATTGTGCGACGAAACTCTATTAATAAAAAAATAAAAATCAAAGCAATATGTCAAACTTCCCCACATGGATCATTGGTTCAATATTTTCACGTATGCAATCGATCTCAGATCTGATAATCCGGATCAGGGATAATGAAACACCTTATATATATATATATATTTCAAGATCACACACTTTTTTTTTCTATCTAAATATAATCATCCGTCAAACCAATTAAATCAATCCATCAATTAAAAATCATTTTTATCATCATTATGTGACTTTTAAAAGTTAAAATCACAATAAATCACACACACACACACACAATATATGTATCCTTTTTTTTGGGTTAAGATATATGTATCCTTTTTGTTCTTCCGGAATAGCGACAAGTATTGCCCTGTTTCTTCTGCTCTTGTCAATTAAATTAGAGGCCACCCACATGTTGCCATGCAAGCTGCCATTATAACGACACCCTCTCTTCTTATCGTCTTTTAACTTGAGAACACGACGACTTGGAAGAAGAAGAAGAAGAAGAAGAAGAAGTGAACGAAATTTGTGATCACTTGCGACAGTAGAAGAAGGCAAAGATGCGGACCAAACTGCCGCCCGGAGTTGGCAGCGACGGCGGGGACTCTGACGCCTCGCCATCCTCCTCCTACTGGTGGCGTTACCTCCCCGACTACGACGCCCTGCGGCCGGAGCTCTTCCCGTCAGCCGCAGCTCCGACTCCCAGATCCGGCGCCGCCTCCCCCTCCTCCTCGAGGCTTCGCGCCCTCAGGGAGCTCGAGCGCCTGGCCGTCTTCGCCAACGAGTCCCTCGACGAGCTGCGGCACAAGCTTCTCACCTACAAGGCCGGTGACCTCTGGCTCCCCGCTGGCGGCATCACCAAGGACGAGACTGACATACCCCCGGCCATCACCGTCCTCCTCGTCGGCTTCGCCGGCGCCGGCAAGACCGCGCTCGTAGACCTCATGTACTCCGTCCTCGGCCGCGCCGGCTTCATTCCTTTCTCCCAGGGCACCTCCCCTGCCGGTAATCCAAATCACTTCCCGCGAAGCTCGTTCTTGCTCTGTGTTCATTTGTTCTTCTTCGAATCTTTCGCTCGTTGATTCCTTGATCCTTGTAATTAGTTTGTCTGATATTTCTGCTGTTTCTTTTCTATGCCCTGTTTAATTCTACTACGCCTAACAAATCGCTCGCCGTCGCCGCCACTCGAACGCATGTAAAGTTCATGCATTTGATGCTGCCGACAGACATTGTCTATCACGCTAAAATTGTTCTAAGAAAATTTTAAAGATTCGTCCTTTGGACTGAGATCATTCTTAGATCTCTGTACCAGTTCATTTGATCTTTGGGAACTCATTCGGATCGACGTGCAGGGAAGGACGGGAGAACGCTGTGTCTGGAGGAGCACAACGTGGTCCGCACCGCGCGCAACGGCTTCTGCGTCTTCGACTCTCGGGGCCTCGACTACGGCGACGTGTTCGGCGGCCTTGACGAGGTGGCGGAATGGATGGAGTCCGGCGTCCGCCACCGCCAGCCCTGCCGCGGCGCCGGTGCTCCGTCGTCATCGTCTTCCTCCTCTTCCACCGCCTCCAAGCGGTTCGTTCGTCGGCGTGTCAATTGCCCCATCGTCGTCGCCAGCCTCTCGGAGCTCCACCGCGCCCTCGGCTCCGGCGACCTCGGACCCCTCGACGCCACCCGGGCGCTCTTCCATCATCCCTCCATCAGGACCAGTTGCAGTACGTGTTCGTTATATAATCCCCGGAGCTCTCCGTTTCTTGTCAATCCATAATCTATTTTTCTTTGCTTTGCTGTTCCCATCGATCGACGGAGCAGCCGACAGCCCGATCCTGGTGCTGACGCACGGCGACGAGTTGACGCCGGATGAGAGGGTCGCAGGGCGGTTGAAGGTCTGCGAGTANCATAATCTATTTTTCTTTGCTTTGCTGTTCCCATCGATCGACGGAGCAGCCGACAGCCCGATCCTGGTGCTGACGCACGGCGACGAGTTGACGCCGGATGAGAGGGTCGCAGGGCGGTTGAAGGTCTGCGAGTACCTGGGCGCGTCGGAGTCGAGCGAGGTGTACGACGTGACGTGCCTGAACGAGTACGGGGCCGCCGTCGACGAGATGGACCCGGTGACGTCCTACGCCGTGGCCGAGGCCGTGTACCGGGCGTTGGTGGTCGCCGACCGGAGCCACCCGCCGAAGCACGGCGTCGTGGACTCCCTGCTGCTGGCGCTCGCGTGGTGCCTGTGCGCCGTCGCGGCGCTGTTCGCCTTCCTCTCCGCCTTCTTCTACAAGCTCGCCAAGGCCGTCAGCAGAGATCACAAGCTCAAATTAGAGTGAGAATTAGAATTATTATTATGTCGATTAATCGAAACCTGTGTGTATGTTGTATGATTGAAAACTTGGATTTCTTTTTCTTTTTTATTCATCGAAATATTTGTTATGAATTATTTGCATTTGTACAGTCGGGTTTGAAAAAAAAATGATAAAAAGTTGTCAAACTGCAGTTTGATCGTTCCAGTGCAATCATTTTTGTGTCCATACTTTTAAAAGTTGTGGTCGATATGTTGTGCAACCAAAAAAAAAAAATCATGTCGGTTTGACTTCGTGAATCGACAGGATCTATCTCTGTGTGATTTAGATTTATTTTTAGATATGTGAAAAACCAAAGATTAACAAAGAAGAAATTAGAAAAGCTAGAAGGAATTATAACAAATGGATATAATCAAAATTTGATCTCATCATTTTTTATTGATTTTAAAATTTATATAGATGAATCAGAAATAACTATAAAAGAAATAAAAAGCATAATATTTAGTACAAATATTTGAATGATGGATATTTTGTAGATCTTTGAAATATATTCTAATGATATTTTGAAGCATATTTAGAATTAGAAAATTTAAAACTTGATTTTGTGAATATTTTGAAGATTATTGAAATAGATTCTAATGATCTTCTGAAGCAGGTATAAAATTAAAAAAATCAAGATTTATTTATTTTATTTATTAAGATCGGTATAGAGTACAACTTATTTTTTTCTTACTTTTTTATTTCTTTTTCCTTTGTAAAACCTGAGAAAGTAATTTTTCAGTTCCTTACTGTTTGTAACTTGTAAGTACAGAAATAGTACTTTTGAGATTGCTGATTCTACCAAGTGACTTCCTTAATTTGTGCGTACATTTTATGAGGATAGGAGGCATCCTCCAAGGCATACGAATTGATGAGGACACAATTTTATCTTTCGAGATCATTCATTTGAGATAAAAAAAAATATGAATACAAGGTAATAAGTGTAAACTTATTTTTATATAAACTCGTGTAAATTCAATAATGTAGTTAAAAAAAGAAAGTGAGATTCATTTTTCACAAACAGTGACTCTAAAATAACTATAATAAATTCCACTTTTTAAAATAATAATTATTCATAATTTTACGGATTTACTCACAAAGTGAATTTAGATACTCGTTTTCCTCCAACTTGAACGGATGATTGGAGGAAGAATGTGTACTGTTTCCCGAAGTGGAATAATAATTGTGTTCCCATTTTCTTCTGAGTGGTAATTACATCTAGAAAATTATAGCAATTTTTTTTCAAAATGAGTAATATTTAATTAATTTAATATTCGAATGAGAGTGAAAAAGATAAATTCTGATCAAATGATAATATGCGACGGAATCGAACCCGGCTACTAGATTTCTTCGACTTTGAGGAACAATATATTTCGACTTTTTAGAACAGTGGAATTCATGATACTGGATAGTACTAATATGGATATAAAAGTGTATCAGAGATTTTATCATCTGCCGTGTTTTCATTTGAATTGTTGGTTTGATATGGAACAACAGAAAATTGTGCACAGTTGATTAGAAAAAATAAGTAAAAAAAAGGTTTCCCTCGTCCAACAATATATGTTGGTAAAATGTTTGTTTAAATAATAAAATTCATGAACAGCTGATTAAAGAAACGCCAGAAAAAGTACTTTGATACTAAATTCTACTTTACATGCACCAGGACCTATTTGGCTTTTAACCGTTAAAGAATACAAACGAAAATTATGATGGAGTATTAAATCGTCAAATAAGATATCGAGCTTGAGCCTTGAGTTCTTTTATATAAAAGAAATCACTTTATGTTTATTCATTAAAGTTAAACATCTATGAAAGAAAAGAGGCAAACGAGTTAAATAATAAGTCGAAGAAAATAATTCGAGATCCTCGATATTTTTAGAGTTTGAAATTGTAACTTGAAGAGTATAGCCACCAACTTATGAAATAATTGTCGAATTTTGGTAAATTATGGCTACCAAGTCTTCATAAACAATTATGTGATTACTGAATAATGATTAGATATGGAACTGAATAGTGCTTAGCAATTTAAATATTTAATTTAATAGGAAATATTTGATAAATGTTCTTATTAAAATAATCATGATATATGATATGATCATGAGATATAATTAAACTATAGTATTTGATATCATTTTAATTATGTCATTATAAGTATCTTATGTTTAAAACCTTATCTTAAATATAATTATATTATAATATAAACTGAAATTATTTAGTCAAAAATAAATTAATAAATTATATATATTTTATTCATTGATCGTCGTAATTTTCTGATTAAGAAGGAGAGCGTCTCGAAAAAATATATTTGCCAAATTCAAATTTAAGGCTATTCAAATCATTTTTATTATCATTTGAGTCAATGTCCATAAAAAGTTCAGTAATATGTAATGTCAGGAGTGTGATTTTGATGTGGAGGAGTGTGATTTTAAATAAATAATATATTTTATTAGTTTGAACTCCAAGTTGAATTTAAATAATAGAGTTTAATTTGATTTAGGGCATGAAGAAGATTCCTCATAGTCATTTCTAACGACAGTCACAAGAGGAATTCCTCTCTCTCTCTCTCTCTCTCTCTCTCTCTCTCTCTCTCTCTTCCCTCATGTAGAGATAAGGACATCTCCCCTCATGTTCTAGGTTTATCTCTATTTCTTCCTCTCTCTCCCACTAAACTCCTACACCAAAATCTCATTAGGAGAGAACAAAGAGGATAAGTGATAGCACGAGCACATATTAGGAGAGAATGAAGGCGAGAACTATTAGAACACAAAGAATTAATAACCCAATGAAAAAATGTATGGACATAGGTGAATCCCCTTAGATATAAACTTTTTATAGATTGATGCATGCTAGGAGTATAATAGTTTTACAAATTTTCTACTCTCTCGTAAGATCCCAAAATATTATTTTTATTTCAGATTTAATAACATGCATAATTTTCTTCAAATAATGAAGATTTCATATTTAGAATCGAAGACATAACGACATGAGCGATCGTACATGGACCGCATCCACCTCGAACATGGCCTGCGCCCCTTGGGGGTAAACATTGCCACGTCAATCATGAACACGTCTTGAGAGGCTGTAACATGGACCGCGTCCCTCTCAGTCATGACCCTCGTCCACAACACTGAAACCCTAAGACGTGCCGACTAGAATCATGTTTCGTATTATTTGAAATAAAAAATCGGATGATGGCACACGGCTTGCTCACCCTGAACATGGCCTGAGTTGCTCTAAATTAATATGAATGTTAAATCAAAATTATGATTGAATATGCCATGTCATCCTTTAACATGGTCTGCATCCCATGCTGAAATATTTTGAATTGATCATTGCATAGATTGAACATGACCCATGTAGTCTAACACGACCCATGTCACGACTTCGCATGCCGATGTATTTTATTTTTACACTGCAAAATATGACTCGTGTTTGCTAGGCTGATATTGATGATGTATGATTTATATTGCATTGAAAATATTAGAATTCCTTGTGATGGTTATAAGAAATATTACTGGGAAAAGAAAATGATTTTTTTAAAAAAATAATAAAGGAAATATGAGATTGTCATGCATTGCATAGTTAGAAGTCAAAGTTATATCATCACATTGTTAGGGGGATTGATGAAATAATTGCTACTTAGTTCATGTTGCCTAACTTTCTTTCGCCTTGCAATGGAAATTTTTCTCTAGCATTCCCCTTTGGGTCCAGTCATAGCTTGTGCACTACCACTTATCTTTTATTGACGAACCACCTAAGAGTTCAAGAGCCTCTATTTCAAAGTAACTAATGTGATAAGTGAAATATTAACAATATTGATCTAGAGTATTAAATGTCAAACAAAGCATTGCATAGTTCATAGTATCATATAGTATATAAGGCAAAATATTGCCTTGATATAGAGCATTGCATAGAAATAAAATTAATTGATCTAGATTATTGAGAGAAAAACTGTGTAATCAAAATATTGATCTTTATATGATAGCTTTTGACATAGCATAGTACATTATTTTCTATCGATTGTGATTTTATATACAATCTTCATTTACTTTCATGGTTAATGCTATCATGCTTTTATATCTATTGGTCACCTTATACAATGGGTGTTATAGTTCATTAGAGAATTGCCTCTCTTATATTTGATTATGTAGGTGAGTGATATGTCGTGATATGTTGGCCGATGGTGTGTGCACAATTAATGCTCTTCATAATTATTGCTTGCACATGAATGATGGTCTTGATATAGTCTCCTAGTCTTAATCTTCTATCTAGTTGTATCATAGATGAATAATGTTTAGTCATGATTTAGTTCAAAGACATTTTTTATGTTTAGTGACTTCCAAATAAAATAAAAGGGTTTTAATTTTAAGGATTCCATATTTATGTTGATCGATCAAATAGTCAATCATACAGTCAAAGCATAATATATATGTGTTAGTATCCCTAAAAAAATTTTTGCTATGTGGTAGAGTGTGCTTGTGAGATCTTTACAACTAGTGCTTAATAAAATATCAAATATTCAATATAATATAATCGAACAAATAAAGTATTTGTTGCAAAAATTAACAAATTAAATATTTAATTAAGTGTACAACTTTGTTTAAATAACTCTAACCAATCAAACATTTAATAAAATTAATAACATTATGTTAACATAATTAAAAATAAAAAAAACACTACATTTCGTATTTGGAAATTTAATTTTTTAGTATTATAGGTGTTTAGGGCATAATTACTCACAATGAATTGATATGATAAAGTCATTCTTTGTATTCAGAAGATATAACTAACAAAAAATAAATGGGATGATTATGACAATGTTTTAACTAGGTCTTTTTTTTCACAAATTTTGTAATTTTATTTGACTATGTGTAGCACAAATGACTTGGCAAATAGCTATTAGAAATGAAGTTTTTAAATTATTAGTGTCAAAATGTTATTAAAAATAATTTATTTGTAATTCTATGCTTAATTAATGATATAACTAGCTAATGGTAAAATCAAATGAAAAAAAGTGTATTTTATATTTTATAATTAAACATAAACGCGCCAATTTTTAAATAAATATTTTTATTTATTGTTCAACCACAAACATATATGAATAAGTCACAATAATCATTGGTTTCCAATCCAATGCACATAAAGCTACAAATTAAATGCCATAAGTATAACTACACTATAATCCAATTCGAATAAAAAAGAGCTCTTAAGTGTTATTTATACCTAACTATTTTTATGGCAATACTGCCCTTCATCAATTTTGGATATGAAGTTAATTCTTTTAGTATAAATTATGGGATAGACATATTATTCATTTTAGAAGAATTAACTACGTAACCTTTTAAAAAATTTAATCTAAAAAAGTTACATTTATTAAATATTAAAACCACACTTTTTAAGCAAACGAAAACTTTATGCATTATTTCGTTTCGTGCACTGTTAAGAAAATTAGAAGTGACATCTTAATCACATAATTATAAATAATCTTTTTGTTGTTTTCCATTTATCTTGAAGACAAGCGTGAACCATTCGGCCGTTTTAAGATTCGTGCAGACGAGGATGGCGCCCATTGGTTCCGAGGTGGTGGTTGCGGCGGAGGGGTTGAAACGGGTGTGACATAAATGTCATAATGGGCATTAGGAAGGGTATTCCAGGTATTCTGTTATAAAATCCTAGGGTTTCAGTTGCTCCTTCGGCGGTGCCCTAACGCCGTAGTATTTTAGGTATTCTTATTTTTCTTCCCTCCATTACTTTTGCTGCTTTCCCTCCATCTCCATCCTCTCTTCCCTCCATCTCTGTTTTGGGATCCCCCTTCAAATCCCTCTCTCTCTCTCCCTCCTTCCCTCCCTCTCTCTCTCTCTCTCGTTGAAGGAGGTCCCTTCAGAGTTCACTGTTTCAGTGGCCCTTCAGATCTCAGTAGCTCTCTGCTGCAACGGGTGCTGCTGCTGCTACTACTACTGCAAGTGGAGAGTGGTAGTGATCATTTTGCATCCATTTCGAGCTGTGATCAGCGTATTAGATCGATGGATCTGTGCGACGAAGCTGTAAGATTTTGGTTTGATCGGTGCATTGTGGCTCTTGATCTCACTCCTTGGCATTCGTATTGATCCGCGTATAAAAAATTCCTTCTTTCAGTTTTCGAGATCCATGGGTTCGAGCAGCAGCGGCGGCGGAAGCGGCAGGGAATCCGACTCCGCGGATGAGGTGAAGAGCTGCGCAGGCTGCCAGACCACCAAGACCCCTCTCTGGCGCGGCGGCCCTACCGGACCGAAGGTATTGGATTGCCCCCCTTCTGGATCTGTGCTAGGCTTCTGGCGATCCAAAGGTGACGCCTTTTTTTAATCTGAACTTGCAGTCCCTGTGCAACGCGTGCGGGATCCGGTACAGCAAGAACAGGAGAACGCCATTGGGACCCAAGGAAGGAGGAAGTGACGGAGAGAAGAAGCGCGCGCCGTCGGCGGTCGTCGTCGTCAACCAGGGGAGTGGCCTGGAGGTGTCCCTGAAGCTTCGGATGCTGGGGTTGGGGAGAGAGGTTATCCTGAATCAGAGGTCCATGATCCAGAAGCAGCGGAGGAGGATGATGAGGAGGAACAGGAGGCTCGGCGAGGTGGAGCGCGCCGCCAAACTGCTCATGGCTCTCTCGTCGGGAGTCCTCTACGCTTGACCGCCCAGCCGCTCAGCTGATCTTTCTTTTGGTGATTTGGTAGAGGGGATCGTCTCCATCGCCATCGTCGTCAAATTGATCTCTTCTTTTTGGAGCCGGGAGTTCCACTGACATGTTATTTTCTTGTTTTGCCTTCTTTGTGCCCTCTGTTTCTTCTTTTTTTGGTGTGTGGAAGATAAAATGGGGTGCTTAACTAAGTTCAAGTTAGAATCGTACCCCCGTTGTATTGTATAATGTTAGCGATTAATATAATGGAATTTATTTTGTCGATGCTCTTAATATCCTGTGTCCTGTCTCCATTGTTCAAATGTGCAATCTTTTTGTTCAATCTAATTTTGCTGCAGGAATGAAGCGGTTTTGATGCAAAATCCTGCACATGTAGCCGTTGCTGTCTAAAAATGGAGGGTTCTGCCTGTTCTAATTCATTACTGAGTGATTTAATAATGAGAATTAAAAAGATCCACTTTTTGGGTCAGAAATCCACAGCTCATCTCTGAACTGAATCAAGGAATGAGCTTTTATGCTGTTACAGCAATTGGTGTATTCTGATATCTGAATCCTGTTCTTTTCTCTTTGACTATGTTCATTCCAACTTATTATCTATATATTTCAATAATTAACTACAAATTAATTGGATTTCAATATAAAAGGAGTGTGATTTCACAGTTTACACCACGATCTAATAAATGCTTCATCAATGTCGGTTTTCTGGTAAAAGAACAAGTGACCGTTTTCTGATTGGGAAAAGGCTGCGGATATGGTTATGTTTCCTGTTTTTTTCTCTCCCTTTGATCTCGTCTCGTTTCATGGTGGTGTTATTTCGCTGGAAGTTGCATGCAGTTTAGGGAGAAGCGTGGATTGTGATGTCTGAAGTCAGAACATTGAAGCGTTAAAATGCGTGAGTTAATGATCAGGTAATGATTCCATTCATGTGTTTCGAGTGGAAAGCATTACTGCAAGGTGTCCTAAATACCAGTAGTTTGGAAGCTTTTGTGTTAGCTCTATTGTATCTTCCTTCTTTGAAACTTTCAAGGGGAGAAAAATATGATTAAAAGTTTCTCTGATACAGTAATCGGATTTGCCATAACTTAATACAAATATTCTGCATACGAAGAACCTCCGTAGAGATGTGGAAGTCATCTACGTATATTTTTTTATGAAAATTCCATCTTGCTAATCCTTGTTACATGCTGATAATACATTTGTACTGCTGCAACCTCGTAATTCTCTTCTGACCATCTCTCTCTACGGCCTCTTCCATGTACCTGAAAAATCTACTTAAATCTGCAATTAAATCCCCTTTGATTCTGTCTGTATCTAGTTTGTAATTTCCTCTCGCCTCCATCTTACTACTTCCATGAACCAAATCACAAGTACTATTCAATCAGGTTAACAGACATCAATTACTATACTTCAAAAGTTACATGTGTGCTTAGTATTATATCACAGCTCCCCTGATCGTACATGCCACTGGTTTCAGTGTTTTCAGCATCCATGATTTTAGCATTTGGCTGAACAAATTGCATAAGTTAATACGGATGCAGATGTGAAGTTTCAAGGTCCATGTAGAATTAAAGCTTGTCATTGAGGAAATTTGGTGGTTTTTAAATGGATGTGGGTACAATATTTCTGTTTCAGTTTAACACATTACATGAAAACATAAGTTGTAATTGTTTGCGAGTTGTGTGTTGATAATGTCTTGAATTTTAGTTTAATAGAAATTCATATGATTCTGCGCATCACAATCGTCGAATATTTGGGTCAGCGAAGCCGCCTATCTCATACGAGGGTCTCCTTGGAGTTTATATATAAAATTCCTAGAATTTGAGTTATTCTACGTCTTGTATCATCTGCTATTTTTCCACATAAAAAATAACTTTAGCCATGACGTAGTCCATTTAAAAATGATTTTCGTAAATTGTGTGTCTTCTCTGTGTTGATTTCTCTCTCGCCTATTTCTCGCGTAACATTCTGGATTTAAACATCACTAATGTGGTCCTTCTGGCACTACTAACCAAATCGCAAGCAGACATGATTTGTGTGAGATTTGGGATCCACTAATGTACTAGTAATTCTCAGTTCACAAGACATGGCATATGGGTTATTGACTTGGAACGCCATCTCATGAAGCAAACCACAAAGCAGTCCACTATGTACTGAGATATCCAGATTTCTTGTTGATCTTCATTATCTAATCAGGGACTGTTATGTAAATTGATGAGAGAGAGAAAATCACACACACAGAAGACTTACAGATTTACGAGGTTCACCCTTAATTGGGCTACGTCCTCGGGCGGCGGCTGGAGTTCTTTATTTGATGTGGTAAAACAATAGATGATACAAGATACAGAATATCCCAAACTCTAGGGAGTTTATATATGGACCCCCGTAGGGGACGGGCGGCCTCGCTGCCCCAAATATTCGACGACTATGATGCGCAAGGGGTCATATGAGTTTCCACTGAGTTAAGATTCAAGGCATTATCAAGGAGCTCCACTTCTTATCTAAAGCACTCTGACCTAGTAGCCTTAGGACTTGGACTACTGATTAGTCTAGAGAAGTTCGCCAACATGTTAAATAGTATCTTGTCAGCAATTGTGAAGAACTACAGGAGTACAACAATTCCTGGTTGAATTACCAAGATTATGTGTTGTAAGACTGATGATTTCTGCAGTTCAAAATTTACAAGTTATATCCTCCAACCACGAAATATAACATAACATAAGGCTGCTACAGAAAAAAGCTGAAATCATATAACCACAAAATATATAATTAGACCTAAGTAAATAACAAGCTGCCAATTTTGTTATAACCAAAAGTTAGCTCGGTTCAACTCTTGCTTTTGAATTGGAGCAAGTGTCATTTTGCTTCATCTCGGTTGGAATACAGTTCCACTCTCTTAGGTAGACCTGAAAACAGTGGAACATGGTTTATACGAGGCAATATTACAATCTGTCTAATAAGCATGTACACAAGAAGATTTGTTGATTAGGCAATGAAATGACAAGCTATGGTGGAAAAGAAAAACTTCTGTAGCCACCCAAGAAATGTATGATAAAATGAAAAAAATCAGTGGTAAATATCAATGATTATGAAGATAAATTTACACAAAAAGAATGCAAAGCACAATTTATTCATGTGATTAAGACTGCAAGTGGCAAAGATCATTACTTCATGTTGCCTAAGATCTAGAATCTTAAAATCAGAATTTAGTTTTAGGTATCTGCATAAGGATGCACAACAAGAAAAAAAAGTGCAAATTAGCACACCTTACGAAAATCACACCATAGTATTCTAAGATGAGCTGACTCATCAGAATATAAAAATGCAAATGGCTACTCAAAGATATAATTTTTTGCACTTTACTACCAGACTTGGATAGAGTTAGATATTTAAACTCTATATGTTACATCTCCAATCTCCATCAGAATTCAGAAGGCTTTTTGGAGCACATTCCTTGAATGGAATGCAAAATCAACAATTATGAAGAAAAAACACCTCTATGAATAATAAGACTTCAAGTACCAAGCTATAACATCTGAAATGTTGTGAATGAGTCTACAAAGCAAATCCTCTGGAGCAAGCTTTTGCAGATATTACATGAATGATATAATATATCTGCAACAAGTGATAAACCTCCATGAAATAATGAAGACCCAATCAAAATTCAGACTTGTATCTCTCCTGATCTGTGTTTCATATAGATAAACGAACTAAAAATGTATTAAAAAACTGTAAATTATTGCAAAAGTTTAGCATGCATCAGTGGTCGTACTTTTCATGCCAAGGAAAAACAAAGTAATTCTGAATTATACAAGTCTGACTAGCTGCGTTGAGACATATAGAAACTATAATAAAATATGCCATTAGATAACATGATTCAACTATGAAGAATTAGTGCTATTCTATAAACAAAGAGAGATGAGACACTCAAATTCCCATTTCCCAGTTTTGCTATAAGGAACATGATCGCAATTAGAAAGCCTGACTTATACTAAAACATATCATAAAAACAATGAATCTTAATTTACTTATTCATTCATTGCAAAAGAATATGGAAATTTTGTATATAACCGTCATAGCCATAGAGACATGATAAATCATTTTCCAACTGCTAATTCTTTCTGATTCTTGGGAAAAAAGCACTACTGAGACAACTAGAAAAAGGATGATGAAGGTCAAATGTGTAAATATTACCTGTCTGATTTGATTTATTCTCTTCCAGAAGAACAACAATTACCAACCCATATTTGAAATAAACAGTAAAACTGTAGCATAAAAACTGAGAATGATTCAGATTTCAGAATTCTCAAAGATAATTGGGAAAAGACACAAGAAACAACCAGAAAAAGGAAAGATCACTTGTATGAACTTAATTCTCCTCCATAAGAACTTTAACAATTAGAAAATCGTCCTCAGAAGAAACAGTAATTGTAGCACAATTACTGAGAATGATTCAGATTTCAGAATTCTCAAAGATTGATTGGGAAAAGACACAAGAAACAACCAGAAAAAGAAAAATCACCTGTATGAATTTAATTCTCCTCCATAAGAACTTTGGCAATTAGAAAATCGTCCGCAGAAGAGACAGTAATTGTATGTTTGAAGCTGATTCAAATTTCAGAATTCACATATGCTGGTTATGTTTGAAGCTGAAAGCATCAAATTTACTGTTCCGAACAAGGGGAGAAGATTACATCTCTCTGAATACTGTAATAATACTGAAAAGAAAAAACTACATCCTAAATTCATAATAATGAACAGACATTGCATGAATTAGACCTTCATGCATGTAATTGGAGTAAGTACAACAACAAATGCTCGATTAGAACTTGCTGCAGGCCGTGCTACATAGAACGGCGGAAGCGAATCTAAGGAAACTGGAAGCCCGCCATGTAGTCTGTTCTTGCGCCTGCAGGTGGACTGATGTAGACCCAGAGCAGAGATATAACGATGGACAGCAAGCCCGACCAGACGAACACAATGGTGGGCACCTTCCCCCTCCTCCCCATCAACCCTTTGGCAAACGGGTAGAGGTGGCACAGCACCCAGAAGCTGAAGAAGACTCCTCCCAGGAGCTTGCTCCACTGCGGCACCTCGCTGTACATGGTCCTCGCCAGCCCCACTGCAATGGCCACCATGTTTATCATCATGATCGTAATCGGTGGCACCATCAAGAAGCTCCATCTCACTACGTAGAGCTCAGCGAAGGCGTCGTCATTGTCGTCGGACGCGGACTTGGACGTCAGGGTGAAGGAGATGTCGACGCCGGCGATGACCTTGAGCAGGCCCTGAAGCACGGCTGCGGGGTGCGCGCTTGTCCCTCCGATCAGCCAGAATTGCTCGTTCCTCCACCACTCGTGCAGAGTGATCCCCGACCACTTTATCTCCAGCAGCGCCAGCAGGCAGAGGGTGATGGTGATGGCGAGAAGGAACACGAGGAAGGTGATGCTGAGGGACTGGACTATGAACTGGCCGGTGAAGAGGGACATGGCCGGCAGGACGCAGTAGACCAGGAGGAAGATGGACGTGAACGGATACATGCCCACGTTGAAGTAGGCCACGCGCTGCAGAAACTTCATCCTCCTCGTGGCGAAGAGTGCGTTGTTCTGGGAGAAGAAGATCTCGACGGAACCGGTGGCCCATCGGAGGACTTGGTGTAACCTGTCGGTGAGGTTGATCGGCGCCGTTCCCCGGAAGGCGTCGCGCTTGGTGACGCAGTAGACCGACCTCCACCCTCTGTTGTGCATGCGGTAGCCGGTGACGACGTCCTCCGTGACGGAGCCGTAGATCCACCCAACTCGCTGCCCCCACTCGGTTTTGTCCTCGTAGAAGCAGGAGATCACGCTGATGGCCTCGGCGACTGTGGCGGCGTCGAGCGGCTCCCGAGGGACCGCCAGGGAGCCGGCAGGCCGTCCTTGCCGCACGCCGGGCATGTCCTGCAGCAGCCTTCCTTGGTACTCCGCGACAGGAATCGACGCCGCCAAGGAGGCCGAACTCCCGAACCTCTTCGGCAGCAGCGTTGCGGATTCGATGTCGCCCTCGTCGTCTCCCATGGGCGGCAGCATCATGTCCTTGTCTTCCCGATCATGCTTCTTCCCCATGGTAGGCTTCCTCAGGAGGAGCTTTATCTTCTTCCTCCCGAACCAGCCATGGTGTTCAGTGGCACGAGGAGGACTGAAGCCGTAGAGCGCCGTCCGCCGGAAAATGCAGCCAGTTCCAACGTACATAGGACCCTGCAACCCGTCCATGGCTCTCATGCTGACGTCGAAGAACACCAAGTTGTGGTTCGCGTATCTGTCGTTCGGATCGATCCCCTCGAACCTCTGAGGGAACTGGACATAACAGATCCTGTCGCCTCCCCTGTCGAGCATGAAGCACATGCCTTCCCTCATGGCCATCGAGTTGTAGATGTAGTGGTCGCAGTCCAGATTCAGGATGAAGGGGCCATTGGACATGATGGCGCTCGTCCTCACGAGCGCGTTCATGGCGCCGGCCTTCTTGTTGTGATCATATCCCGGCCTCTTCTCGCGGGAGACGTAGACGAGCATCGGCAGCCTGATGTCCACATTGGTTGTATCGACGAGGTTGTTCTCACTGGCCGCAGCGCCCATGACTGGTTCAGAGGTTGGAGGAGCAAGCATCGCCTGAACAGAGGACAAGAAGCATGAGCTCAACTGCACAAACCCTGTGACCAATGCACAGGAGCAGGGGAGAAGAAGCGTACCTGAATTATACCAGCGTGGTCACCTCTGGCATGGTCAGCTTCCGCAGAGAACCAGGTGCCAGGCCAGTGCGATCCGTCGGACATCCAAGTCGCCCTGACGACCTTTGCAGGTTCTGAAAGGTTGCTCGCCGTCTCGTGCTTCCTCATCTTGGCCCTGAGCTCCTCCTGGGCGTTGTACGCGTCCGACCGTCGCCTGATGGATTCCGGCAGAGAGTTTATTCTGACCTTGAACTCGTCGTACTCGCGCTTCACCTTCCTCCGCTCTCGAACAAAATCCAGCCGGACCTTATTCTTCAGGAAGTCCCGCTTCTGACCGAAGTAGGCCTCCGGATTCCTCGGCTCTATGTCGTGCTTCCTGCAGAAGGGAACCCAAGTGCTCGCGAAGCTTGCCGTCTCTGCGAGAGCCTCGAACGTCAGCAGAGAGCCGCCGTCGTCGGACAGGTAGCAGGCGACCTTCTCGACGGGGTACTCAACAGCAAGGATGGATAGGATGGTGTTGGCAGTGACCAGAGGGGGTTCCTTCTCCGGATCGGCCGTCGAGACGAACACGTCGATGCCCGGGAGGTCCGAGCGGCCCTTCGGGTTCCGCAGGTTGGGCGACTCGAAGCGCTCCTTCAGCACCGACAGGTCGGTGGCGCGGTTGACAGGGCAGAGCTTGGGGAGCTGATCAAGGAGCCATGAGAAGGCAAACCAGACCTCGCAGGTGACCGACATCGCCCACAGCCATATGGCTTCATGGTTCGGGTGTCGAATCCTCCAAGTAAGGAAGAAACCAAGTGCCACAAGGCGGATTACGATCAGCAATCTGAGAAATCGAAAGAAGAACAAATGGTAAAGATGACATTTTTTACACGCAACAAGAACAATCAGCAGCAAAATCAAACTTTTTGGTGCGTTCTTTTACCTGTAGGGACTGAGAACAGCTTGAGACACTCCCATTTTCCTGGTCAGCGGCCTCCGGTTCCTCCCGCCGAAGTTCGGCGGCTCCTCGAAGCCCTTGAACCCAGCGCCGCCGGCGTTGCCGTCTCTCGGCCACACCGCATTCCCGTACCCGTAGGTCCCTTTGGTCTCGAAGAGCCAGCGGTTGTGGTCGAAGTCCGGCTGGTTCGGCCCCTTCATGGAATGCATCACCGAGAACCTGTTCCCCGCTCTGAACTCCGCCATCGACGTCAAAGGGAGCGCTCGGTCCTCCGCCTCAGAACCCATATCCTCCTCCTCTTCATCCCCCTCCTCCTCATCGCTCATGTTCCCGTACGGCTCCTTGCACCCGGGACACTGTCCGTCGCCGTCAACGCACTCGAAGTAGCACTCCTTGCAGATCATGAAGCCGCACTCGCACGGCAGCTTGGCGTCGCTGCGGCGTCTCAAGAACGCGTCCCCGTCGCAGCCCTTCATCTTACAGACCATCCCGGCGGACTTTGCTACCGCCGGCGTCGCCTTCGCAGCTGGCCGCCGCGGGCCTCCGCCCTCCGCCGAGCAGTCCAGGACGTGGCCGCGGGTCGCGCAGTTTAACCCTCCGGTGAAGATGGTACCGGAGATGTAGCTCCTTCCGGGTTGTGCAGTCTCAGACTCCGACTCCGGCGCAGCTGTGAACGACGACGCTGCCGCCCCAGTCGTCGTCGTAGCTGAAGACTGGCGCTCCGGGGTCGGTGGGATGTGGACGGTGTAGCGGACGAACTCAGGTGCGGGGACATCGTCGTCATCTTCTTTAGACTCGGAGTAGCGCCCGGCGGTGCCGGCGGACGTTCTTGGGGGCCTGGATAAGGACGCCGGGGAGTTAGGCCCGCCCAACGAGTGGCGGGGGACAGGGCTCGTGAGGCCGATGCTTCGCCGGAGGACGGCGTCGCCTCTGCCGCCTGAGGACACTGTTATCGTCACCGGAGAGGCCGGCGACGAGGCCCTTCGCGACATCTCGAAGTCGCAGACGTGAAGCACTTCTCCAAAACTCTCAGAACACACGCACTGTGGAAGATCTGGGACAAGATTTTGGACAACATCTAACGACGAACGAAACAAAATTGAAGGGTGGAATTTGTAGAACGTTGAAGCGGGTCAAAAGTATAAAAAATCCAACGGTCGGGTTTGACGTTACTGGACTCCGCCAACGGTCGATGGATCGTGGCCGTTCGCTTTGTCGGATCGACGGCTCGGAGTCGATGGCAACGGAACCTGCTGGGGAGCGCTAAAAGAGCCACCGTTTTAAAAATTGAATCGACGACTTGTAAGTCGACAAAAGAAAAATATGTGTGTACCTTTATTTATTTTTTCTTTTTAAAAAAAGTTGGGATACGAAACGATGCGGTCAATCTCAGCCGTCGAATAAAAAAATAGGAGTTCCAGAGCAGCAGCTTTACTTGCAGTAGTATCTTGTAGCAATTATTTTAATATCACCATGAAAGCTTAACAAAGTATATAATCTAATTAGTTTATATATTAGTCTCTTGATCCCTCTCATCATGATACTTTTGATTGGTTAATGATAAATAAAGTGCTGCTTCATTCGGATTTTATTTGTTCTTTAATCACCACAGAGGCAGGTTGAAAAAAAATAATTAAAAGAGAGCAAATTTCCCGAGTCTTGATGATTGTAATTTACAAGAAGGATAATGTTTGCCTTCTTTTCTTTTTCTTCACTTCTTTTTTTTTTCTCTGTATGCATGTTTAATGCCTAAATACAATTTACAGCGAGTACTAATTTCTTTTTCCTGTATGATGTATAGAGTGACAATATACAACTCATTTTACACAATGTAAATGGTTTCTACATTTGTATTAGGTTGGGGTGAACTGGTGATGCACCTGCAAGTTAGCCATTTCCATAGAGGAGGAAACTTTCCATGGATGTAGTCAATGAGATTTTGTGTCATGTTCTCAATCAAAAAGTTGCTGCACCTCTATTACACTACTTAAGGTTGCTGAAAAGAAGAAAAGAAAACAATTAACAGTGTAGAACAAATTGCATCTTGACCTTTATTACTCTACTTTTAAGGTTGCTGAAAAGAAGGAAAAAAACTAACAGTATGGAACAAATTGCATCTTGACCTCTACTATTCTACTTAAGGTTGCTGTAAAGAAGAAAAGAAAACAATTAACAGTGTAGAACAAATTGCATCTTGAAGTAACAATCTTTATGAATCAGTATACTTCCGGTTGTCTTATGTAGATTTGCAGTGTCACAACTGTGTAATGTCAAAAGGACTTACGTGAGAATATGGCTGATCGTCGTATATGGCGACACCACAGGTTCCAGCCGCTGAAGCCCAATTCTGGAAGCTCGCATCATATGCAAGCCTGGGTGGCTCGATGTGGTTAACTTGGTAGTCTATAGTATTCCCATGTATGCTATTTTCTAATTGAGGCCTGAATGCATTTTCGCCAAGCATGGTCTGATCATATTGTTGGTAAGGGTACTGTGCTGTTAATTGTAACCTCAAGCATGCATTTGGGTTGAATTCACTGAATGAATCTTCTTGTATGTGATTGTTAGTGGCTGGTTTTCCGGTGCCAAAGTAAGCGGCATAATCTTGAAGGGACGCATCTGCTGAACATCCAATATCTCTATATGACAAAAGAATAACATAGATCATGTACAAGAAAAATCCTCCAGCATTACTATACTTCATTTCATAGAAATGACTATGAGGTCTCCTAGAAGGCAAATTAGCTCTCTTTTGCTTTGGAACCTAGACACTTGATTATGAACATGAATCTAGATTTTGATTTTACACTTACTCATGTAAACATTTTTATGGGAAAATTTGGCAGAATTGGTCTCTACTTTCAAGTATATCAAAATTGCTTCTGAAGAATGAATATACCTTGAAGTAAGAAATGAGAATAACCACCCATCATATATTTAGAAAAAAAACCATGACAGGATAGAAAGTAGAAACTGAGGATGTGCTCACCTCTGAGTTAGCAAGTTAGGGTCTCCAGGTAGTAGTAATTGTTGGCCATCACTATTGTGAAGCCAGGAGATGGGTGAAGCCCCTTGCTCACAGCTCAATCCCATTGGTAAATTCTGGATGCCATTCTGGAACTATAGGAAATTGGTAAGATACACTAGTCAGTTAAAAAAAAAACCTTTTCCTTTTATAAGCATCAAACAAATGACTACTATGACTCTAAACAAGAATAAATGGATACTTTGGAGATGCATTTACCTGACTATTGCATTCTAAAAGCTGCTTGCCAAAAGTCTCCTGAAAAGATAAGATGTATGAGGCACAACATCACCGCTGTAGAGACTAGAAACCGCATATATCTAAGTACTTTTTCTTTTCACATAGGAAGTTATCAATGTGATCCCAAAGGCAATATCTACTACATTCTTAATAATGAAACAGAGATGGGTAAACAGAAAATTTTCAGATAATGGCTACATTTATAACCACTTTCAGTTGAAATGAGGTTTCAATTATAGAGAAAAACCAAATAAACAAGATTAATAAAATTAATACAACTTCAGTTCATTAATTGTAACCAGATTGATACAACAAATTATTCCAAATAAATTCATCTGCATTTATGTATCTGTTTTTCTGGACATTGGACTACACCTAGAATTCCACGTAACATATACCTTGTGTGCCTGAATTCGATTGAGGGATTCCCCAAGAGATTGTTCCATAGCGCTGATATGCTCCAGGTTGTTGATTTTATCAGGATCACTCCAGTAACTGAAATTACAGCAATGTTAGAATTTAGAATCCTGATTTTAAACATGCAATCAACCACCATAAAGACCTCTAACACTACCAGGTTCATCATAAAACATTTAAGAGCAACATCTTGAATTAATTTTATTGTTTTAAAATGATCTTTTCTTCCAAAATAAAAAGAATTTTTTTGTTTTCATTTACATGTAACAATTGAATCCCTTCACATGGAGAGTGCCCAATATGAAATAACTCAAATCCATTAGAACAGTCTTACTGTAAAGAAAGCAGACAATGTAAGTGAAGGATTATAACATGAAAGCACATCACATCAATAACATCTATGAGCATTGGAAATCTAGACAAGTGAAAATTTAGAAAAATCTGAACTTAGACTTTGACATTCAAAAACATTACCTCAGCCTCTTCTGTACGTCTAACAGTTGATCATGCAATGACCTTAAGTGGTTTGTGAGCTCCTATAAAAGAGAATTGTTGTTGAATGAGTTAAAATTTTTCTTGCTTAAAACTGTTATTAAGAGACAATAGGAATGTGCTTCATACCTCAACAGTTTGACTGCTGCAACAAAAACAAAGCAATGGATGAGATATTTGGGTTATGAACATCAGTAACTTGGTGAAAAACAACTCATACCTTGAACCGAGGAATTCTTGAATGTTCACATCATGATCGAGCTTCTTGAATGTTTTCTTCAGGGCCTATATCATCAACAAAGAAAACAATAAAACTTCGCAAAAACAGTAATAATAAACTTTTTCATGCAATGACTTCCACTATTCTTTTAAGGAAAAAGTATGCCGATGTGATTGAACTTACTTCAAGGCTGGCCAATTTCCTGAGCAAGCTAAACATAAAATGAATCAGTAAAATGTTTCCAACCATTTTAAACAAGTAGAAAGCAACTAAAACAGAAAAGATGAGAATTTTGACACACCTTTTTGCCCTTTCTTGTGGAGTTAGCTGAGCAAATTTTGCGATGACCTCCTCGATGTTGCTTTTATTTATGCAAAATATTTAAACTTTGTTAGAATAATGACATACTGAAAACATAAAAAAGTAAATGATGATGAGAAAATGTAGGTAACAGAGAGGCCAATATCACAGAATAGGTCAAATATGATTTAAGGAGGCTCACTGACTAGACAACATGCAGGTAAAGCTGAACCTGAAACGGAAAACTGAGCAAAAGAAATGTGGATTTGCTGAACATATAGGTCATATACATTGACCAGAATTTCTGAATAAATGCATGGTTTCTTAAATATGACTCATCAATATTGATTAAATCCCCACTGAAACTGATCATAACATATTTCAGACTAACGGAAAAGAGGACCGAATGCAACCGAGTTTGGCACAAATTGATCTGCATTTGAAAAAGTATTGCTTCTGATGCATCTTAAATAAGGTATCTATAATATATCTATACAACAAACATTACTGCACCACCAAATAATTTACAAATACTTTCTGCAAGAACAGAAGCCAATCAGTAACTGCATTGAAACTGATGATAACATATTCCCAACTTACGGAAAAGAGGAGTGAATGAAAATAAGTTTGGCACTGATTGATTTGCATTCGAAAACATATTGCTTCAGATGCATCTTAAATAAGTATTTATAATGTAGCTATGCAAAAATTTTACTGCAACATCAAATAATTTACAAATACTTTCTGCAAGAATCCAAGCCAATCAGTACCTGCGCTCCCCAACGCAGAGCGTAGGCTTTCCGGAAGGCGAGAACATGAGCAGGACGAGATCGATATCGCACAATATGGACAGCTCCTTAGCCTTCTTCAATATCCCTGCCTTCCGTTTCGAGTAGGTGACCTGGCGACCGTTGCTGTTCTCCAATCTCTTTATCTTCAGCTTCACCCTCCCCATCTTCGATATCTCAGACTAAGAACACCACCAAAACAATTCACCAATAAAACAAGCCTGCCATCCTCCTTTCCCTTCTAAAAATAAGGCAACAATCCCATAAAAATCCCACCTTTCCCGAAAAAATAATGTTGCTAACTCCAGAGACGCTTTTAAAAAGAGAACTTTTGCATCAAAACTAAATATTTCGATTGCAACTACAGCAAAAGAGAAAAAAAAAGGAAAGCAACAGCAAAATGAAACGGAAAAAAGAAATGCCCAGAAATCGGCGAATGAAGTGCCCCAAAGAAACGACCTTTACGCTTTCAAACGATCGGAGAAGGGGAAGAAAGGGTGGGGGATTTTAACGAGGGGGGCGAGGAGGAGGAGAGAGAAGGAGAGGAGGAGAGGAGAGAGATGAAAGAGCGGGAGGGGACGTCGTCGAGTCCGTTCACCCCCCTTACAAATCTCCGCAGGCGGTTAAGCCAACTGGGCTGGGCTCCCTATGGCCCACTAGGTCGATCCATTTTTCTATTTTTTTTCTTGTTCGTTTAGGATTTCTTTATTTTTTTTTCAGGTTGTCTCCAAAATAATACCGCGTGTCTGATCGCACTTAAAAATATTTTTGCAGACGAGACTTAAAAAATATTTTTCGTGTGCAAAAATTTAAATTCGAGTCCTTCTCTGATGATAAAAAATTGCTTACCACTTTATCTAATTTTTCAATTTTATTTTTAGTGTACATTTTATGTTTCAAATCGAGTCAGAGCGGAGAAAAAGAATGTTGAAACTAACTCAAAATTAAATACTTTTATCTGAAAAGGTAAACCAAGTTAAAATTTGAAAAATAAATAAGTTAATAACTAAAACAGGTCTAGGGATAATCATGTTGAAAAACGAAACAAGTATGATAACTAAAATAAAATAGATTATTGCTAATAAAAATAAAATTATTTAATATAATATTGAGTATGGAGAATATAGAGGGATCATGTTAAAGTTGACAATTTTGAGTTATCACGTTATATTCAGGGGATGGACATAGATTATATTTGTGGGTGGGGTTGGGGAGCCATTAGCTAACCTTCCCCCCCAAACCCCATTTCTATCTAAATACTATCATATAATAGTAAATTTAATTTTCTTTTGCCTTCTAATTTTTTTAAAAAATTTAAGAGTATATATGAAAAATAATCTCTCCATATATGCATAATAATAATTTTCAACCCCTTTGATTGATGTCTCCTTTAAAATAATGGTTAATAAATTGAATCAATAAAAAAATGAACCATGATATTGTTTTGAATTCATAATGTATAATTTAGCATAAAATTTAACATCTAGTTAATAAAAATAATAAAACATTAAAATTTATAGTGATAATTTTCTCTTATAATTTTTGAAAATTTTATTCTTAACCTATATTAATACCTACATTTCAATAACTCAGATTAGTATTTTGGACCCTCTAATTTTTCGTCCTCAGTTCATCCTTAGTTATATTACACAATTTAAAATCAAGTATTAAATCCAATCTAATTCGAGAAGAACCTTTTGTTTGAGATTTGATATAGCAGTTTTTTTTTACTAGTGTTCAAAGGGCTTCTTTCGTCATTGCATTTTAATTGAAGATAAATATACAACGCATTATTTAGTGCATATTTTAAAAAGATCTGGTGGAGATATATATCGTTTCTTCTATTTTTCAAAGCGTCATATTAAAGATTTATGTATGAAAAAAAATATAAATATAAATTTAAATAAATTATTTTTTAATTATATATTTTGAATTTAATGGTGTAAAAGATAGGCTAGGACACACATTCATTAATTCATTTTAAAAATAAGCACATAATGCGAATATTTGTTCTTTGCAAATCTTAATAATTAGGAGAGACGGTCCTAGGTGGGGTGGGTTGAGAGAGAGAGAGAGAGAGAGAGAGAGAGAGAGAGAGAGAGAGAGAGAGAGAGAGAGAGAGGATCAAAATATATAAAAAATATTAGTGAAAGTTAAACTTAAGACTTTTTAAGATGCTAGTTAAAATTATTTAATCATTTGTTCAATTACATCTTTATATCATTTTTTTATTATTTCACGATATAAATTTAATCATTTCTATTAATAACATGCGAGATAATGTTAACGAAAATAATGATTTTTTTAAACAAATTTTCCCAAAGGAAATAATATCGTTAACAACATTAACCTATAATATAAGCACTGACTTTTTTTTTTAAAAAAAAAGTTAAGTTGTTATGAAAATTTAAAAAACTTTTTTGTGTTATTTATTGGTCCATTAATTGCATTTTATCATGAAGTTGGTCGATTAATGTATGAAGCAAGTCACACATTATCTATGCATCTAGACCAAACATGCATATTCTTACTTACATATGAATTAAGTAATGCAAATGCAATGATCATGCCTTACTTTGGTCGAGACGTAATACGTTAAGCATGATAACGAAACATATAATATGAAATAAATTTCGACGCCAATTATGATATTAAAAATTCACTCTAAACCATTTACACTTTTAGAATTCAATCTTCCGACCTTTTAACAAGTTGAATCAGTTGAACAAAATACTTAATTTAGACTAATATTGACCATGCATATTAACTTTATTTCATATCATATTTTCTTTTTAAAAAATATTTATATGAGTGTCAATCAGGATAAAAAAATAGGAGAAATCAAAATATATAAAATTATTAAATCGAAATATATAAAAAGAATAAATTATCAATAGAAAGACGATAATTAAATCCAAAATTAAAATCTGAACAATTAAATAAATTTACTATATTTTTAATATTATTTTATTTATTCACTGTAGTTATTACTATATATGTATATATATCTTGTGCAGCAAGAAGTTGGGAAGTCAGGGCTCATCTATAAATAACAAAAAATGAGTATTTAGTGATTTAAAACGCTAATTTTTTTTAAAAAAAATTAGATTCTTTGGTGCATTAGAGCCATACACGTGTATGACAATGCAGAAAGATGAGTATGGATTTTGGATCTTCCACTGGATCCTATACCAACCGATACAAACAATTCATATCGGCCATCCGCCGACATAACGTTAACACTACGCTCTCCGGCGTAGCGCTCACTCTCCTACTCAACTGCTTCTATCCGATATTATCACACGATCCGCTGCAGAAGCATCGCTCACCGAACACCGAACCCCACAAATAAGAAACCTTTATTTACTTTTTCGTAAGAAACTTGCCGACCTCTCTCTCTCTCGCAGCAGGAGGAGCTGCTCGGAGACGCGACGCCATGGAGGACGATCGCTGGAGCCGCTTCTCCGCCGCCTCCCGGCGCCACCACTCCACTCTCCAATCTCGTTTAGGTGATGGGTGGCTCTTTCTTCTTCGACCTCGTCTGGTTTCGCTTCGGCTCTGTTCGATCCTTTTTATGTTCGTCGATTGAGTTGTTTGAGGTTTTTGATTTGGGGGTTGCTTTGTTTCGGGGTTTTGGTGGGTTTAGAGATGCTTCTGGGAATGGAGGAGATGATGGATTCAGCTGAGGACGAGCCGAGGGTCGAGTTCGCCTGCCCGTTCTGCGCCGAGGATTTCGACCTCGTCGGCCTGTGCTTCCACATCGACGACGAGCACCCCGTGGAAGCCAAGCGAGGGCTAAGTGTCAGCACCTTCTCTGTTCTCATTTTAGTTTCTTTTGCATTTTTTCTGGTCTGTTTCCATTTTTTTTCTACCGAGCTCGTTTTTGCCATTGATTAATTACCAATCACGCATCTGTATGTTTTTTTAGTTCGTAAAAGACGGATTTTGCGGTGTCTGGACATAGATTATGGCTTCTATCGCCCATTATGATGCTTATTTTGGAAATTTATGATCTTTTCCTGGTGGTTGTAGCATTAATAAGACTGATTATAATATTGAAAATAGTCACAGTTAAACAATTATGTGTGTACCATTCCCCAATTCCGCTTGTCCTAGTTGTACATGCATCTTTGTCATTCCATGATTCTGGGATTTAACCAAATATGTTTGTGTTTCTTTTGCTGACTTTTAGTTTGTTATATATTTTGTTTCTCTATCCTGTAGTGTTTCTTTTCTCAAAATGCTTGATGTTTGCCCCTTCTAGCACTAATGATTAGAGGTAATCTTGTCTGTAATTTTCAGGATGATACGTTTAATAATTGAGTTGTTTCCTCTCCCATCTCATGTCAAAGAACATAAGTTCTGAATTGGTAATTGTGAAGTAGTGTATTTATTGCCTGTTTTTGAACTTATTGCAAACTGATATGGGAAATTTTGGTTTGTCGTTAATTGCGGACTACAGTATAAATTCACACATTTGATCTTTTGCGCTTAAATTTGATGACCTGCGTGCTAAATGTTAGTTTGTGTCGCTAAATCTTTCAAACGTATACCCCTGTTGGTTTGTGTGACCATAACATAAGCAGCGAGCTTCTTCTCAAAAAAAAAAAAACATTAGCAGCGAGCTTTAAGACTTCACCACATATTCACTTTATGCATTCTGTATTTTCTTTTCTTTGTTTGCACATATGAGGTTACCAGTTATTGACAACCCACATTCATTCTTTTTTTTTGTACATGATGTTGGTTATTTCTTAAATGTGATTCTGTTTTCTTTTCCAGGTGTGTCCTCTTTGTGCAGCTAGAGTTGGGATGGATTTACTTGGCCACATAACTATTGAGCATGAAAATTTCTTTAAGATATCCTTTTTTTTTCTTATGTTAAAAAGTTCTATCTAGATCTATGAAAAGAAAATTGATGTTATTATTATATTGAGGCACTATTCATGTCAGAGTTAAATGATATTATAGTTATTTTTTTTGATGAATTATTCATTTGAGAGTTGTTTTTGAAGTTGGTTTACAACATTGAGATGACTGTTTATCGTTTTGAATATTTCACTTTCGAGCCTTAACGAGAAGTTACAGTCATCTTAAGAGGAGAGTATCAAAAGGCTCTTTAGAGTCAAACTCTGCACTTTCATCACTGAATAAGGATTTTGGGGAGGGGAAACGACACTATTTCTTTGGGGGTCCTCCGAACACACACTCTCCTAATGCTGCACCTGATCCTTTGCTGTCATCATTTATTGTTAATTTACCCATGACCGAGCCACCAAAAAATGTAGAACTTGACCCACAAAAGGAGGAAAGTGAGGCTGACAAGATGTCCAATATGGAAGTGGCAGAAAGGTACATATCTTTTTACATCATTTAGTGAGCAATAAATTTCTCTCAATGATTATGACATAGATATAGGCCATGTGTTTCTCCTAATTAAACCTGCATTTAGCCAATCAATGATATTTATGTTCGATGGGGCACATGGCTTGGATGTAAATGATTTCTAATGTTCAATGGAAGTGAAACCCATGGTTTGAGATGTTAAGCAACTTAAAATAATTTGATAATTGTAGATTTTTTTTGGTTGGGTTGATAAATGTAGCTTTAATGTCTATTATTTGAGATGTTTATGGCTTTGGTTTGTCTTTAGATGTAAGAAGTTATTTTAGTTGCCTTAATAAAAGGGAGAAAAAAAGTGTTACTGGAGTTCATGCGCATGAATGAACAAGCAACATCTCAAAAAAAAAAAGGGAAGAAGCATTTTAGTGCAACATGTCTTATCATTTGTTATCGGGAGCATGTTTGTCGTTAGGCTTACTTTCGGACTTCAAATAGTGTCCTTAAGCATGGGAAGGGAGTAAAGTCTTCTGACTATTGTGCTACTTAGTCAACCATTCTTGTATATTTAGCCGACGATAAATGTAAAATGCTAAAAGCCTTTCTCAAAAAAAGGCTTGATCTTCCATTCCTTTTCTTGCTCAAGTCTGGGGATCAAACAAACAAGTATGATATCACGAGTTGATGTGTGTGTGTGTGTATATATATATATAGACAAACACATGTATAAGGCAAGTAGGTTGGATTTGGCAGATTATGGAATGTAGCAAAATGTTAATGGAGGATATTCTCACTTTACAAATCCTGGGAAAGAAGTTAGTTACTTGGAGTCTGACAGGACTGACTCGTTTCTTGGGATATAAAAATAACAGGTTTCTAGAGATGATTTTGTAGATTTCATGGTGGTCTTTGTCAAATTTCTGACTGTAGGTTAATTGTTGTAATGGAATTCTAAATGAAGCTGTAGGTTGTAGGTTCTTGCCAATCATCAAGTTATTTAGTTCTTTTGAGTGGCATTGCATCAATTAAGTGTAAGAGTTCAGGCTTGAGGCAATTAACTTGAGATTATTTTTATGGTTTTAGGACACTGGAGACATGCATCGGTGTGGTTGGTTGTGGCATCTTCTGACTAGGCTGTTTTATGTTAAATTGGGTTTATAACACGAGTGACATTAATCAATGTGAATCTTAATATTTTAGGAAATTAGACCTACAATCTAGTACTTGGCAAGAAATTACATATTTGCCACATCTCTGGCCGGTAACCTTTTTTTCCAGTTACAAAACGAAGCTATAGGTCTAATACGAGGAAAGATAAATTAGAAATAATTATATTCCACTATAGACTTGAACTCTCTATCAGTACAAGAGGAATCAAGACTTCAACCAGCTAACATAGAGTTGGTTGATTCTGATCAGTTATTCTTGATGTGTCAAATAACCAACTAAGGTAATGAAAAATATCATCTTTGACAAGCTTCCACTATTATTCTTGCAACTGGTGCGCATGTTGGTAGCTTCCTCTACTTATCAGTGTGAAAATATCTACAACATTGTGAGAGGTGTTTCTCAAAAAGGTTAATGTAGCTCATAGTGCTAATCAAGTGATTTATCATGATTGTTTTAGTTGCTTCTGTGGTGTTGGTCCATTTACATGTTGCTGACACACTCTGCACCTTTTGCACGCAAGAGTGTTACCATGAAAACTCCCTTTTGCTTGCCACTTGCTACATTCAATTGTTAAGAGATCATTTCAAACATTTACAGCACATATCTAATTGTTGGATTTCAATGTTCATGGACAATTTCTGTAATGTTGGTTGTGTTATTTATCAAACTCCTTTTGACAGCTGGGAGACATCTCTGTCGGACAAAGATCAGGAGGAGAGAACAATGAGGAGTGAATTTACCCGGGGGCTTGTGTTTTCTACAATATTCGAGGATGCCTTGTGATGGAAGCTTGTTATGCTCGATATTCTGGCAACCTGTCAGGGGTGCACAACCCCAAAGTATATTGTTGGCAGATTGATGCACTTATCTCTTGACCCTCAACAAAATAGAACTGTCAAGATGGCTTGAAAGCCCGAGGGACATACAGCACGCCTATATGTATTGAGGATGGTGGATCTTGGTGCATCTAATGTTTCATAGAACAGTATATATTATGTATAGTAGGCCTTACGTGACATGTGTATATTCTTATAAGCGCAACTACTGCTTGGATGGTTCTTTCTTAGAACACTCACTTTGTGGAATAAAATGATCAGCTGTCGCATTTGATAGAAATGTTGTTTTGTGTTGTTACATTGTGAAAGTTTCTCAAGTCCTTTATTGGTTATATTTGTACACGAGATATTACTCTAGTGGATATTATTTTGTATGGAATTTCAATGTGAACTTTGGTTAGTTTAAAATGTGAATGAGGGTGTATTTGGACTTGGGGGAAAGTAGAGCAATGAAGGAAGGCAAAAATTAACTTTATTCGTATAATAAATTTTTTGAAAAGAAAATTTAAAATTATTTTTTTCCCTTCTAATTAATTAAATATTATCATCTGAAAATAAATAATTTTACTCTCCATTCTCTGTCCTCTCATTATCTTTTTCTCCTCCTCTTCTCCTCTATCCAAACATATCCACTAAGACCCCCTTTTTTCCCATTGCACGAGTCTATAGATAAATGAATAAAAAGATATCAGTAAAATTCGAACTCAAGTTATCACATCTTTGTACTCATGTTCTATCCAAGTTACCCTTTCAGGTGAACAAAATTGAGTTTAAAATTTAGGATGTCTCCAAGGATGGTTATTAGAAAAAGAAGAGATTAATAGTATCGAGTTCGAATTTCAAAAACGTTATTTTAATTAAGATTTATCTTCGCACTCGTCCGAACATCAGATTAGTCATGTACTAATAATTTTGGACATCGACGAGTCATAAATTTTGATCGAAAAAATAAGAATGTCTCTACGATCTATATATCTTTTTATTTCTAACTTTATCTCATAGTAAAATGGGATTTTTTTAAGATGTTTGTTGTGAAAATATTAGATTTCAACATTTAGAAAAGTATGTCTCACAAATGTTTACAAACCTTTGCGCACTTCAATAAATAAATGCTGAAATAAACAAAGAAGATTCAGAATGTGAAAAACCAACATGCCTACATAATTGCTTTGAAAATAAAATAAAATTAATGGTATTTTAAAAATATGTCATCTTTGTAAATATTAGAATTAAATGGCCATTAATTTGCAGTATCAATATTAGTTTTCAGAAAAAAATATAAAGTTCAAATGTAATATGAAAAATTAAGGTACAATGCACATCAGAGTTTAGACTTTAGAGATTAGGATAGTAGGCAAAATTCAAAAAATATTTAACCGATATTGTGGGACATACAATGCATATCATGTGTAGGGCCATACATTAAATATGTACATTCTTCTGACAATGATTTTCTTTTTCTTGGCACACCTTTGTGGAGTAAAATGATATGATAGAGATGCACGCATGCGTTGTTAACATCATGAATATTTTCAAATATTCCTTTCGTATGGTACTTTCAACGAAATTCGCTATCAATTAATTAATTATGCTCTGGTTACTTTCGAACGTGAGAATTAATGCAACACACCTTTTTTTGTTACAATGATAACCAAATCATCTTTAGAAAATGAAAGTTAATATCGTACGTTTGAATTTTTAAAAGATTATTTTAATCAAGATTCAATCTGTCCAAATATCAAGTGTCAATATATAATGACCCAGAAAAATAGGAGAAAAATAAAAGGATTAATGGCCCAATGGCTCATTACTCTCAAGACCATGACTAAAAGTCTAAAACCCTCAAGTAAATCTTACCTAATCTCACTATAAAAATCAGTTTTCAGCCACCAAACCCTTCAGTTCTCATCCTATATTCTCTTTCTTGGCCTCAATCCCCTCTCCACATAGTTACGGTTTGAAGAATAGAAAATGGACTACAAAGGTGGTGGCTCTCCAAGAAGATTTGAAGAATAGAAAATGAACTACAAAGGCAATGAAAAGAAGACCTAAAAGCTTCTAGATGATGAAGAATGAGTAGAAACAAGAATTTAAAAGAGAAGAAGGAAAATATTTTAGGTCTAAAATCCTAAGGTATATGGAGGGATCCACTTTCCTTTCTTATTGTGCTTGGTATTGTTTCTCACTTGATTCAATGTTATTCTATCGAAAATCCATGATTTGAGAATGAAATGAAGGGAAGGGTAGTATACGTGCATGTGCATGTAATTAGAGGTTTGTGAAATGAATCTTCTTGCTCTTATTGGATTGATTTTGGAAGGGATTATGAGGAATTGATTGTATTGACCCTCATGGATGGAATGGATTGTTTTGAGCTATGAGAATCTAAGGATGTTGTTAGAAATGTATGCACACATGTAATTTTCGTCAAATCACTAGCTTTATGTTAAACACTAGTTATTGTTCTATCCTCTGAAACTTAGGGCTCTTACATGTGAATTAGTATGAAAAATCTGAGTAAAACCTAAGGATTTGTGCTAAAGATCCATGTACATATGAAGCCTAAGATTTTAGTGTGTGATTGAGAGTGAAACCTAGGAAATGGAGTGAAGAAATCATCAAATGAACCCCAAGACAGACTTCACAGGCTGTGATATATTTCACGTGCCATGAGAATCAAATGACGGAAAAATAGGGTCCCTGCCATGGTGGTGATACCATTTTCACGAGCCGTGGAACTGTCATCACGGGTCGTGATATAATTTCACGGACCGTGATACTCAAATGACGAAAGATGTGCTCGCTGCCATGGTCATGATACCATTTTCACGAGCCGTGAAACTACCAGTCACGGGCTGTGAGACTCGAATGACGAAAAATGAGCTTCCTGCCATGGGTTGTGATACCACCTCATGGATCGTTAAAATGCATGTTATGAGCCGATAAATTGCTTCACGGACCATGAAATTTAAATGACAGGAAAATGACTCCCTACCAGAATCGTGATACCACTTCACGGGCTGTTAATGTGCTTGTTACGATCGTGACACCTTTGTCATGGGCCGTGACAGATGCTGAAATTCGAAATGTTTATTTATTTAAATCGAATTGAACTTATTTGATTGGAGTGTTATAACATAGTATCGAATTGCATACTAAGCCGAAAGGCCCATCTACGAGTTAGTCATATGTTTAATTACCATTTTACGTGTATATTTCTTATTGAATTAAAATGCTTACCTTGCAATATATGTGTTAATGCTTTTATGATTCAAGCACTCTAGTCAATTATTTCAACTAAGATAGAATTCATGCCCGCATAACAAAAACCCTTGTTTGGTGATTGATCGAAAGATAGAAACCAAATTGCATGCTCAGTCGTAAATATGATTATATCATTTGATTGAAATCGACTCGAAGAACCTTGTCTCCCTCGGGAATTATCGGATAGATTGCCCGTATATCGATTGTATTGAATGACCCAAATGTGGAGGTGCGTACTATCATAGAGAGGAAGCACATGGGTGCATATCATCACCCAGATCTAGCTACCCCAGACTCGAGGTACATGCCAGCTTCGAAGCAAGATGGAGTAATAACCCATAACTTAATTGATGATTGAAATGTATATAAACATATGTTTACAAAGATAAGAATCGAATTGGACATAAATTTATTGATTGCATTGAATTGTATTGAATTGAGCATTAATGTAAAATAATGCTATTGATTTCATGTCTATTTCGATATGGAGATTGATAAGATTGAATCGAATAATAATTGGGTAATATTATATGATAACGTTATTAATGACCTTGCTACCATTAATAGTGAATTGAAAATTGATATTTGATAATTGAGTATGATCATTAACTAAATTATTATACATTGATATCCTTATAATTGTGTGTTTGATTATAACGTCCCTCGCAGGATGGTGCCGTACTCTACATACTCTAATTGGGGAATTCTCCCTTACAATTTGGATCCGTGCAGGTGATCCAGAATGACCTTTGGTGGCGGCTTGGTCATAACGGATGTTGCACATGCTAGGTTGTTGAGTCCTTATCTTATATCATGTTGTCGAGTCTTTATCTCATGTTGCTTATCGAATGATAATGTAGCCTTTGGGGCTTTGTCATTGAAACGTATGTGAATCATTGATGTATTATGTGATCTCTATGTTGAGGTTTACCACAGATCATTGATATGTATTGGGATACTGAGAGCTTTGTGAGTCGTTTATGTTCTATATTTTATGTAAAAGTTTCCGCTGCTAGATTAGATTATACTCTTAATTGATAGATGATTATATAATATTATTTTAAATTACTTCGACTGTTAGATGGTAGATTAATATATACGATGATTATGTTTCTGCTATATATACATACACACACACACACACACACATATATATATATATTTATATATATATATATATATATATATATATATAATATTTATATAATGGTTATTGTACATCGAGCATCATAGCGCACACGAGTCCTCGCCCTAATAATAAAAAAAAAATATTAATGTGACGATTTGAGGGCGTTACACAATAGTTCTAAAAATCGATAAATCTAGATCGAAAAAAATCACATGAACTATTATAACACCCGTTTATTCCATTTGGAAGTTAATGTAATTACTCCAGTTTACGTAGGTCACTTTGGTCTTTTGATGCGAAAGATAAAATATATAATAAAGAAAGAGAGTGATCTTATTTTTGGCTTAATTTCATTTCCCCCTAAATTATAACATATTTTAAACTCACCTCTAAACTTTAATATTACCCATTTCTCTCTTCTAACTTTCCAAACATTTTCACAATTCTAAATATCTAAAATTTATTTATCTTGTACACTTTTACCCTCATTTAATATTAACTATTTAATTTTAATTTTTTTTAATAAAAACAAATCGAATATACTCGCCACATCATTGTTTTAGCCGTCCTATTTGATTTTTCTTACATTTATTTTTGAAAAAAAGAAATAGACAAAACTGAATAAGGACAACAAGATAAATACATTATTATATATACTTAAAATTTTAAGCATTTAGAGTTAAGTATAATTTTATACTTCGTTACAAATAATATTTGTTCTTTTCACAGAGAAAACTGTTCAGCTCATCAAATTAGAGGCTAAATTTTCATTGTTTCAAGGCATGCAACGATATTTTCATTATATTTCAGGTGCAGAAGAATAAGACCAATATCAAAAGTCAACTAAGATTAAAAGATGAAGTAATAATGAATTTTTTCTCATTTAAGAAGGTTTAAAATTTAAATTAGAGTTTTACCTATTATAGTTAAATGATCAACTTAAAATAATAACATATTTTTTTTATTGTCATCCTAGTCTCTGAAAATATCGTCCAATTCGTGGGGCGCTATTGAGCGCACAATTCACAGGTCAGGTCGCGTGTCGCAATAATTTTTTTTTATTGAAGCACAATTCACATGTCAATCCCACTCTAATCCCAACTAATTTGATGTCGTCTCGGGTCGCGTGTCTGGATATGACAGGTGAGACTTTCAATAAAAAATTTTCGTATCCAAAATCCGAGACCTGCTTAAGCAAGGAGTAGCCGCTTACAACTCTCTCTCAACCGTTAGTAAAATGATAACATATTAATAGGAGACTGAGATTTATCAAAAAAATTCTCCTGAGTTTAAATTTTAATAAACGAATCTCATGATAATTAATGCTAGAAAGATAAAATCCAACCAAATGGGCACAAGAGACTGCTTTTATGAATGCATCCAAGTGTCATGTCAGATTGCATCAAGTACAGTAAATCTAGTGACATAAATCTTGCAATCTCACTTATTTTAGAAATGTATCCACAGTCAACTCTGGCCCTCGTCAAGTGGTGTTTGTCAACTGTCACTGCAAATAAAGTACGCGTATTTTGTACCAATCCAACTCTTCCTATGCCCCTAACAAAATTCCAAGAAGTTTCTCCGCATATTATACAACTTACTATGTAATTTCGGTTAAAAACTCATCGACCAGGTGATTAAATTCGAAATTTTGTTTAGGATTATAAGAAGGTTAAAATATAAAAAAATTATAAGAATATATTATATGAACTATATCATAATATTGGATTATAACAAAACCAGACAAATTATATTAATATCGACAACTTTGTTTATCGATGTTTAATTTTATAGATTTATTAACATTTGAGTACTTCAGAATAAATAATTTATTGATAAAATTGCGTATTCCGTAAATTAAACTTGGAATTATTAACACTCCTTAATCTTGGACTTAAACCGGTAGCCAAACCAAAATCTATTACTTTGGACGAAGACTACGAGCAATGACTTGCGATTCCAAGAAATTTCTCTGCATTTTGTAGGTAATTTCACTAGGAACCCTTTAAGCACAGCCCCCTGCCTTAATTGTGTGCAGCACTTCAGCTCTCTCTCTCTCTCTCATGGCAGGTTCAAACAAGCGCCCATGGCAAAGCACGGAGGGAGACGACGAGGGCGGAGAGCCGCCCCGGGAGCTGAAACGATGGCGACCCATCATACTGTGAGCTCGTCAAATTCCCTGCTTCCGACGGGTTTCCAATCTTGTTTTCTGGACCTTTTTGTCTTGCTTTGAGTTTTGCTGATCTCTCTCGCTTGCTTTTGGATTCTGATATCAGAGAGGTCATGGGCGCGGAGTTCCTGCAGCGTCTCCTGAAGAAGCTGGAGCCCATTCTCCGTAGAGTGGTAAAAAGATTGGTTCTTTGTGACCTGAAATCTCTGATCCCTTCCTTGTCCTTCTCATGCTTCTGTGTATATAAAAGCCTTGCTGCATTCTTTATTAACTGTAATGGTAAAGGGATGAACGCATCCCTTTGTTAAAGTACCAATTGGTGGCAACTAACACGCTGGTTCCTGTCTGAAATGTGCATTAAAGTTAGATCAGATGTTCTATATGAACCTCCTGACTGGTGAATGTTTACTGATTTGCCAAATTACACAGGTGAGAGAAGAAATAGAGAAGGGTCTTGCCAATTCTGGACTATCCAATCCGAGGTAAGAGCCTCTTGTTCTAGAGATTCTGCTGCTTGGTGATTCTTCACTCGGTTCTGAATTCATGTCTATGTTGCAAAATTAAACAGAAAATTATAGTTTCAGGCATGTAGTGATATTTTAATTGGCTAAAATTGCTTTTATTAACTTACTCTGATCTGATTTGACATCAAGAAAAGAACATTTCATGTGGTGCTATTTCTTTTGTAGGCTGCCAATGAATCAAAAACCGCGAGCTAGATATCGTTTGCGATTCCAGAATGACTTACCTGAAACACTTTATACATGGAACAAACTAAAGTCAAAAGATGGCAAGGATGTGGAGATTGCCATCTTTGATACCGTCCTGAAATGTACAGTCATTTCTGCTCCTTGGTCTTCTGTAAAGGTCGAAGTCGTGGTTCTCAAAGATGGCTTCCCCTCTGATGAGCAAGAAAGCTGGTCCAAGGAGGAATTCAGCAAGCATGTTGAGTATGCAAGAGAGGGAAGAAGACCATTGCTGTTGGGAGAAGTTGTTATTAAGCTGAACCAAGGTGTTGGTTATCTTACTGATATCAAATTCACAGATAACTCTGCCTGGAGAAGGACTCAAAAGTTCAGATTGGCTCTGAGATTACACAAAAACGAAGATAACGAAGTTGACGAAGGAATCAGCGGATGTTTCAGAGTGAAGGAAGGTCGTGTAAAACGTGAGTTCAAGAGCCATTCCAATCTTCTTCTAAATAGGTCAACATTTTTGCTGCCGCTACATAACTAAATTATGTGAATCATTGATGAGAACGTCTGCTGTTAATTTCTGTAGCCCATGTATGGGAATGAGTTCCTTTCATATGATTGCACAGCAGAAAGGATTCTTTTCTGCAGAATTGATGCTTGAATTATCATCTTCTGTAGAAATTAACCTGAAAGAGCTGTAATCTAAAATGAATTAGGCCCTCCAACTTATAATGCATGTTTCCTCTATTAATTATGCTACACTTACAGCTAACGAGAAGCATCATCCTCCATCGCTGATGGATGAAATTTACTACTTGGACGGAATCCGGAGAGATGGCCCAATTCACAATAGGCTGCTGAATGGTGGAGTCTCTACAGTTCAGCAACTCTTGCGAGCCTATCATACCGATCCAGAGAATTTGCGCTGGGTAAAGCAAGCTATGAATATTTTCAAGGGACATTCTTGTGGAGGCCAAATTGATGATCCTGTCCTTCTTTTCTTCCTTTTTGATTGAACGTTTAGCTGATTGGAGGCAAGAGAGGACAAGGGACTTGGGAGGCAATAATTAAACATGCTAGTGACTGTCGTCCAGGAGATGAGCTTTACTCTTATGATATCACTGAACAGGGAATGAAGCTCATTTTCAACTCCATATTTCAACTTCAGGGAGTATATTGTGGCGACACTCTTTATGAAACCAGTGTCCTAACTTTCCAACAACAGGTTTCTACTTTCCTCAAGAAAAAAGAAAACTCTGGCAACTGATTGATCATGAACGAGTTATATATAATGCTTGCACTTCTCTTTCGAAACATTTCTATGTTCATTAATTTCATTAAGGAGTGTTTCTTAAGTGTTCTCATTCATGCTACATGATTTTTTTTCCCTTGCAGAGTTCTCTTCAAAGCTTGAAAGAACAGGCCTTCCAAAATCTCGACAAAATTAAATTATTTACCCCTGCAGTGGTTGGCAGCATTCCCAATCCACCTCAGCAAACATTTCCCAGCTCAGCTCAAGAAACTAGTTCTTTCATCATGCAACATCCTTCAGGTAGACATCATTGCAACTTAAGTCCAGTATGAACTGCATCGGCACTTTGATCCACTCACCAGATGCTTTGGCACAGGTGGATGGAACAGTACTCAAGTATGTCCAAATCAAGAACAATGCGGCAATGAGGTTCCATATGGTGAATTCGCTCAAGATCCTTGTGCTCAGAGTTCCAGTCAATTTTCACAACTGTTTACTTTATGCCAAGAAGCAAGTACTTCCATGTTTCATAGTGATCCAGCTACTGACCAGATGAATCATCTAAGAGAAGAGGACATTGCTGAGTGGATCTTGGAATATCGACGACCTGAATTGGTTCGTCACTGGGCGAAGGCGATTACAAAGCTCAGATTTGTGATTCATATCGACAAGAACTTGTCCATCAGGAGATCTAAAATGTTCCATTTTTAATATCGAAAGGTTCAAGTGATGCCAGCTACATTGTGATATATGCAATAAGAAGAGGATACAGAGATGGCCAAGAATACTTCTTTCATCATTTTAGAGCCAAAGAAGGCCTCATCTTGATTCACTTTTGTATTCTTAATGTCTTATGTGTGCTAATATGTACTGTTTACAGGTTAGCTAGTCTGAACTGTAAACTCTTTATGTATTTTGTTTTGTGCAATGAATATGTATGTTTCTGTCATATCAATGATTCTATCTATCCATCACAAATCAGAATATAGACCTTGTCTAACAAATTTAGACTGTCTAGTACAAAATACTAAGTATTAATGGTCCATTACTATGTTTATAAAAACAAAACTTTTGTAACGTCCTTAATTCAGAATTTCTCCTACAATAAAAAATAACTCTCTCACACGCATAGAGCATGGACCAAAATTAATGATATTTTAAGTTCAAAAGATTAAATATGAAGACTATATGCATACATACATATAAGTATAATTAACATTCTCTTTCTCACGCATATATAAGGAGCTTGTAGTATATGAACCAAAGTAAATGACAGACTTGATGAGTGTGGATTTCCCTACTTGATTTAGCACCTTGGATTTCCAACCAGCAAGCTTTGAGGATGTTTTGTTGGTGATGAAGGATTGATCTTTGAGTGACAGACCTTTATAGGAGATCGGGACACCCAGGTAGATGAATAGGTAAGTACCAACATGCATTTCCAATATTTTTTTTATCTTTGCTTTTCTTTGGCCATTGAACTTTGGAGGAAGAAAGATCTCTGATTTATTTAGATTAATGATTTGTGAGAGACTGATATGTTTGGAAGGTGAACTTGAGTTGAAGACAATTGGAGCAACTAGCTGCAACACTAATTAGTATATCATCTGCATATAGAAGAAGACTAATGCTGAAGTGTTGATACTGAAAGGAGTGATTTTTCTAAAGGAGTAATTCTTCTAAAGACACTACTTGGTGCATAAGGGATGAAAAAGTTTGTGAAACTAATATAAATAAGGTGATATGAGATCCTCTTGTCTAATGCCTCTGTAAGTGGCGAACGAGTGGGAAGGAATTCATTGACTAGACAAGAAAATATAAATATTGGAGAGGAGATGCATGATTGAATCCATGTAATGAATTGAGGTGGGAAGCCCATGTGAGAGAGGGTAGGTTTTCACAGTTATAACCTATTCTTCCTCTTTCTCTAATCTGTCACCTATTTCATTTGTTACAAGACATGCAACTGGATATATCTATTTCCTCTTATTTCACGTTCAGAAGAATAAGATCAAGACTAAAAATCATCAAAAAAATCTATTTCGTTTAAAGAGGTCTCTAGTTAGAATTATCGAGGGTTGCACTCATCATAATTAAGTATATGATACAAAGTGATACATAGGTTACATGAGTTCAAATCCAAATCTTATTCTTCACATTATAGAGTTTAAATTTTAATAGACGAGTCTCACAATAATTAATGCTAGAAAAATAAAATCCAATCAAATGGTCACAAGAGGCTACTTTTATCAATGCATCCAAGGATGTGTTTGGTTGATAGAATATAATATTCCTTGGAATCATAACATTTCATGGAATGTGATTCTAAGGAATCATATTCCTACAAATTTAATATTGCCACATTTGATTCGAGGCCAGAATCTATTTAAAATAAATTTAATTTTATAATTTATATGAAAAAAGAGAACATTAGAGAAAATATGAGAATTATGTGGGAGAAAGTGAAAAAAGTGAGATATTAGAGGAGGATAAATAAAAAATTACGGAGAGATAAAGTTATGATGTTAAAGAAAAGATAAGTAGAAAATTATAGAAGAGAGAAAGTTAGTATATTAGAAAAGAAAAAAAATTGAGGATAGAAAGTGATGAAATTGTATAATAGGAGAGAGAAAAAATATATATTTGAGGAGAGAGAAAATATGATATTATAGGAGAGAAAAAATGATGAAATTGAAGGAAAAAGAAAGTTATAGGAGAGAGAAAGTAAGGTATTACATAGGAGAGAGTGAAATATTAGATGAAAGAGAAAATATCATATTATATTTGAGAAAACTGAGAAAATGAAAGGAGAGAAAAAATTATGAAAGTACATTATAGGATAGAGAAAGTGAGATATTACATGAGTGACAAAATAAAAAAAAATGGAGGAGAGAGAAAAATAAAATATTATGTGAGAGAGAAAGTGAGATACTACAAAAGAGAAAAAAAATGAGAAAATTGAAGGAGAAAGAAATTTACGAGATCGTAGGAAAGAAAGTTGGATATTACATGAGAGAGAAAATGAGATAAATGAATGTGAGAAAAAGTGAAATCTTATAAGAGAGAGAAAATGTGATATTATAAAAGAAAAAATGAGAAAATTGAGGGAGAGAGAAAGTTATGAAATTATATTATAGAAGAGAGAAAATGAGAAAAATAGAGGAGAAAGAAAGTGAAATATTATAGGAGATAGAAGTGAGATATTACAAAAGAAGAAGAAAATAAGAAAATTAGAGTTGAGAGAATGTTATAAGTTTATATTATAGGAGATAGAAAATAAAATATTACATGAAAGAAAAATGAGAAAAATGAAGGAGAGAAAAAATGAAATATTATATGAGAGAGAAAATAGGATATTACAAAGGAGAAAAAAATAAGAAAAGTTCGATGAATGAGAAAGTATGAGATTAAATTATAAGAGAGAGAAAATGAGTTATTAGATGGGAGAGAAAATTAACTACTATGTGAGAGAGAAAACGATGATATTGAAAGAAAAAAAAATTAGAGAAGAGAGAATGCTATAATATTAAAGAAAAGAGAATGAAAAGATTATAGACTAAAAAAATATCGATATTGGAAAAGAGAGAAAGTAAAAAGTTTATACAATTTTTTGAGGTGAGAATCATGAGATAATTTATTTTTAAAAAAGTAAAACTCTAATTATATTGCATGATACTTTTTAGAGAAAATGATATTTTTTTATTCGGTGAAATATCATTTCAAAATAGATTACTAATTTAATCAATTTAAACGTATATATATATTAAGGAATCTTACGAAATGCACCCCAAATGTCATGTTGCATCAAGTACAGTAAATGAAGTGATTGAAATCTTGCAATCTCACTCCTTTTATATATGTATCCGCAGTCAACTCAGGCCCGCATCAAGTGCTGTGTGTCAACTGTCGCTGCAAATATATTGCGCGTATTTTATACCAATCCAACTCTTCCTATGTCCCTAATAACAATCTAAGAAGTTTCTCTGTATATTATACAACTTTCTACGTAATTTCATTTGATTAAAATATCGTCGACCAGATTATTAAAATCAAAATTTTGTTTAGGATTTAAGAAGGTTACATATATCAAGAAATTAATATCGCATGATTTTGTAAATAAGAATATATTATATGAACTATATCATAATACTGAATTATAACAAAACCAGACAAATTATATAATATCGACAACTTTGTTTATCGATGTTTAATTTTATAAATTTATTAACATTTGATTACTTCAGAATAAATAAATTTTCGATAGAATTGAGTAATTCCGCAGATTAAACTTGGAATTATTAACACTCCTTAATCTTGGACTTAAACCGGTAGTCAAACCAAAATTTATTACTTTAAACGAAGACTACGAGCAACGACTTGTGAATTCCAAGAAATTTCTCTGCATTTTGTATGTAATTTCACAAGGAGCCCTTTAAGCACGGCCCCTGCCTCAATTGCAGCATTGCAGCTCTCTCTCTCTCTCTCTCTCTCTCTCATGGCAGAAGGTTCAAACAAGCGCCCATGGCAAAGCATGGAGGGAGACGATGAGGGCGGAGAGCGGCCCCTGGAGCTGAAACGATGGCAACGCATCATACTGTGAGCTCGTCAAATTCCCTGCTTCCGACGGGTTTCCAATCTTGTTTTCTAGACCTTTTGCCTTGCTTGGAGTTTTGCTGATCTTTCTTGCTTGTTTTTGTTTTCTGATCTGATTTGACACCAAGAACATTTCATGTGGTGCTATTTCTTTTGTAGGCTGCCAATGAATCAGAAACCGCGAGCTAGATATCGTTTGCAGTTCCAGAATGACTTACCTGAAACACTTTATACATGGGACAAAGTAAAGTCAAAGGATGGCAAGGATGTGGAGATTGCCATCTTTGATACCGTCCTGAAATGTACAGTCATTTCTGCTCCTTGGTCTTCTGTAAAGGTCGAAGTCGTGGTTCTCAAAGGTGGCTTCCCATCCGATGAGAAAGAAAGCTGGTCTAAGGAGGAATTCAGCAAGCATATTGAGTATGCAAGAGAGGGAAGAAGACCATTGCTGTTGGGAGAAGTTGTTATTAAGCTGAACCAAGGTGTTGGTTATCTTACTGATATCAAATTCACAGATAACTCTGCCTGGACAAGGACTCAAAAGTTCAGATTGGCTCTGAGATTACACACAAATGAAGATAACGAAGTTGAAGAAGGAATCAGCGGATGTTTCAGAGTGAAGGAGGGTCGTGTAAAACGTGAGTTCAAGAGCCATTCCAATCTTCTTCTAAATAGGTCAACATTTTTGCTGCCGCCCCATGTATGGGAATGAGTTCCTTTCATATGATTGCACAGCAGAAAGGATTCTTTTCTGCACAATTGATGCTTGAGTTATCATCTTCTGTAGAAATTAACCTGAAAGAGCTGTAATCTAAAATGAATCAGGCCCTCCAACTTATAATGCATGTTTCCTCTATTAATTGTGCTACACTTTCAGCTAACGAGAAGCATCATCCTCCATCGCTGACGGATGAAGTTTACTACTTGGACGGAATCCGGAGAGATGACCCAATTCACAATAGGCTGCTGAATGGTGGAGTCTCTACAGTTCAGCAACTCTTGCGAGCCTATCATGCCGATTGTCATAAGTTGCGCGATGTAAGCAAGCTAATAATGCTTTCTGTGTTCAAGGGGTATTCTTGTGGAGGCCAAATTGCTGATGTTATCCTTCTTCTCATTCTTCCTTGTGAACCTTTAGTCGATTGGAGTTGCACAGCGGAAATGGGATGCAATCATTAAGAATGCTGAGGAATGTCGTCCAGGAGATGAGATTTACTTTTATAGTGACATTGAAGAAGGAACAATTCTCATTTTCAACTCCATCTATCAACTTCGTGGAGTATACTTTGGAAACCATTTTTGCACAACTGGCAACCTCAATGCTGATCAGAAGGTTTCTACTTTCCTCAAGAAAAATACAACACTGCACCAACTGTTTTGATCATCAGTTGATCATGCATGTCTTATGATATATTGTTTTCTGATCCTAAACTAACTCAATGACTTTGCTATTGAATCAGGTTACATCATGAAAAGGGTCAGAGAAACTTATTATATATGATGATTGCACCTCTCTTCTATTCAAGCAATATTTCTAAGCTATTCTTATTTCCCATGTTAATGTAGGCTTATGTTGAAAACTTGCAAAAGCTGGCCTTACAAAATCCTGATAGTATTCTACTATTTAAACCCGCGATGACTGGCAGCAATCCAACAAGTTCTTTTGGTAGGCAACAGGAATATCCTTCAGGTAATGCATCATGGCAGCTAAATTCAGTAGGAACAACAATTGCTGCGTCAATTCACAGACTTGATACTAGCTGGAATTAACAAATTGATCTCCTGACTTTGTTTCGTATTGGCACAGGTGGATGGAACAGTACTCAAGTATGTCCAAATCAAGCACAATGGGGCAATGAGGTTCCCGATGATGAATTCGCTCAAGATCCTTGTGCTCAGAGTTCCAGTCAATTTTCGCAACTGCTTACTTTATGTCAAGAAGCAAGTTCCATGTTTCATAGTGATCCAGCTACTGACCAGATGAATCATCTAAGAGAAGAGGACAGTGCTTAGTTGATCTTGAAATATCAGCGACCTGAATTGGTTCGTCAATGGGCGAAGGCGATTACAAAGCTCAGATTTGTAATTCATATCGACAAGAACTTGTCCATCAGGAGATCTAAAATGTTCCATTTTAATATCGAAAGGTTCAAGTGATGCCAGCTACATGGTGATATATGCAATAAGAAGAGGATACAGAGATGGTAAAAAATGCTTCTTTCATCATTTTAGAGCCAAAGAAGGCCTCATCTTGATTCACTTTCGTATTCTTAATGTCTTATGTGTGCTAATATGTACTTTTACAGGTTTGCTAGTCTGAACTGTAAACTCTTTATGTATTTTGTTTTGTGCATTATGTATGTTTCTGTCATATTAATGATAAATGGCCTAATAAGGTCAATCCTCACATTCTATCTATCCATCACAAATCAGAATATAGACCTCGTCTAACAATTAAATTGTCTAGTACAAAATACTAAGTATTAATGGTCCATTACTATGTTTATGAAAACAATTTTTTTGTAACGTCCTTAATTCAGAATTTCTCCTATAACAAAAATTAGCTCTCTCACACGCATTGAGCATGGACCAAAATTAATGATATTTTTAGTTCAAAAGATTAAATATGAAGACTATATGCATACACACATATAAGTATAATTAACATTCTCTCTCTCACGCATATATAAGGAGCTTGTAGTATATGAACCAAAGTAAATGATATTTTAAATTCAAAAAGTTAAATAGCATGACAAAATAACTCATCTTTTTACTTAAACTTTTACCTAATTTTAATGTCTTACTGGGACGAGGAATATGTAGTACACTCGTGTATAAGAAAATTGGCTCTTATAGCAACTTATTTGTAGACAATTATAGTAAACTAAAATTACTTTCTAAGTAAAAAAATAGTTTAATTTACATTAATTCATATATATATATATATATATATATATGTATATACAATGAACGCTAAAATAAATTACATTTGTAGAAAACAGCTTACTGTTCATTTTTTTTAAAAAAAAGTTATGTTTAGCTTTAACGAAAAAAAAACAGTCTTAATCTCGATCATTTCATCAAACTAGCTATAAGATGGAAACCGTATATACTGGGTGCTATTTCAAGAATTTTTTTTCAGACAATCAAATATAGAGGTCAGGGTTTCTTACTGTGTTAAAGGTTTGCTTTCTAATTAACATTTTTTTTAAAAAAAAAGAAATTTTTGTTATGCGGGCACAAATTAACTAAAGAGTCGCCTTGGTATATATATATATATATATATATA